>CALYBW010000193.1:0-129488 GCA_944452665.1 Stenoptilia bipunctidactyla | reverse complement strand
GCACATGGATTTAAGAATAAATTGGCTCTTCATAAAAAGCTGCGTAATGGTGATATTTTGTAGCAGACTTTATCAGAAGCACAGTGTGGCGGGCGCGTATCCATACGAAATAGTTAGCTTGGGAACACGCGATGAACAACTTTTGTATAAAATCGCGCCCTGGGTCCGCGTTCACGTAACGTAGGCACCACGCCGCGCCGCCGCGCCGCCGCGCCGTATGCTGAAAAATATCGATATCAATAAGAACAACCCCACAAAAAATTACTATAAAGTGTAGACACGTGTTCCATCAAGAAGAGCTATTTGAATGCAAATGCAAACAAAATAACTGCGATCGACATAGCACCAGAAGTTGAAACATAATGGAAAAACACAATTTCTCTTTTCCGTCCTAAATTGCTTCAATTATTTATGGCTGTAAACATAAGTCACTTCACTTTTATTATGCATTTGTAATGCTAGAGGTAATTAAGGGCGTTTTATTTTAAATGAGGTTTGGTCGTAAAATATAATTTATTTTGTAATTAGCATATAAGAATTTAATTTTATTTGATTAGAAGCACTTGTTATAATAATAGTCTTTTTTACGATACCGCTTAGACATTACGTACTGAATCGATATTGATTTGAATCGATTATAATGTCAACTGTCAAGTAAAACTGTTTTGTAATTGGTTAATTGTTTTGTCTTCTGCTGATTGGACGGTGATGACGTGATGCAATTATATTTCGCAGCTTAATTCTTTGCGATTTATTAGGTTTACTTATTGTAGTATCGGTCCCATGTGTCAGCCTTACACGGTTATTTTAGAGTCTTTTTTTTTTTTTTTTGTATTGGCAACACTGCTTCACCTCCGGCTCCTAATTAACCGGCCCTTTTGGAATCATTTGTTCGTTCCCGTGCTCAAGCCTTCGCACGTGTTCCTGGCAGCGCTCAAGACTTCATTGTAACGGTCATCTAGTGTTACACAAAGCTCTCAAGATGGGGAAGAAGCGCAAGAACGAAGATAAGAATGAAATAATACGAAAAAAAAATAATAATAATAATAATAAGGAGACTCGAAAATAAGCTGAGGAAAAGAATTCGCGTTATTTCATCTGACGAAGAATCCATCGAATTTAAGTAAATTATGTAACAATGTCATTTAACATTGTTTAAAAACTTGTATTTTGCGCGTCTGTCTGCAGATATACATACTTTATAACCCAATTTGTACTTATTTAAAGTACTCACTTGTCAAATGACACAAATTTGTACCACGCCTGAGGGTAGGTACTCACTAAAAAATATAATATAAAATAATGCGTTACTTAAGCACAACATACTTACTTTATAACCCAATTTGTACTTATTTAAAGTACTCACTTGTCAAATGACACAAATTTGTACCACGCCTGAGGGTAGGTACTCACTAAAAAATATAATATAAAATAATGCTTTACTTAAGCACAACATACTTACTTTATAACCCAATTTGTACTTATTTAAAGTACTCACTTGTCAAATGACACAAATTTGTACCACGCCTGAGGGTAGGTACTCACTAAAAAATATAATATAAAATAATGCTTTACTTAAGCACAACATACATTATTTGTGCCCGGTAGCATTTATGAAATAAAACGTATTCATGATAATATCAAAAATTATACTACAGAACTAAACCTATTTTAAAAATACCCACAAAAAAAAATACGAACATGGTGAAGTTCTAATCATAGCTTCACCGAACAACCGTGAATCTATCGTGGAAGTCATTCCCGAAAGTTCACCACATCACGAAGAATCGCTTGAAGAGGAGGCATGTATGAACGAGGCAGTTCCTCATACGTCGTCGTCGGTACAGAATCCAGTACCTTCGACGTCGGATCTCACGTCGTTGTTGAGTTTTGGTCTTGATATACTCTGTGCAACATAAACATTTGCTCCGTAAATAATATTTTTATAAATAAGTTTTAAGCGTCCTTAATATCGAAATTTGTGAAAATAAACATAAGTTAAGTGATAATTATTCAGTGATATCATTTCCAGAGTTTATAAGTGCACAAATAAGTAAAAAAGTGAAATCAGTTTTCTCTTTGTCTTCTACAGCTGTTTTTGAAAACAGCAACAAAAGCAGTTTTTAGGAATTGTATACCAATCAAAGGTCTTTTATTTGTATAAAACTAAGTAAATCGCTGAAATATTGTGTATATTTAACAAATTCTCAATTGTTTGAACATATTGTGAAAAACATAACTGTTTCTAAATAGTGATTTGAACCCGACCGTTACACTTTTTGGACTTAGATTTAACAAAGAAAAGTAATTTGTGAGTATTGAAATTACTTTATAATATAGTGAAATTGATTTGGCTGTAGTTAGCAATAGTAAAATTACTGTGTAAACCTTTTCTTTGTTCCAATTCCATAACCTCAACTTCAAGTAACTGCTCACTTGATTCATTCGGAAAAAACAATCGTTGTATTTTCTATTCAAGAACTAACTCGGTATCAAAAATGATGACTCGCCAGGCTGCTGTTCGTCAGCTGGAAGACAAACTTCATCTGACTCTACAGGAGCTTAAATTATCAAAGTCTATGTGTGAGCAGTTGCTGGATGAGAGAAATGATGCGGAAAAAGAGTTTATCAGTGTACTCAACTCAAATAAACAGTTAAAACTTGAACTATCAAAAATTCATATTCAATTTCTAGAAGTTGTTGAGCAAAGAGACCAACTGCAAAGGATAATAAATGAGTTTGATGGTAAAAGTAATATATTAGAAGATGTTATTAGGCATAACAAACATTTGAAAGTCCAATTATGTGATTCCTTTTCACAAATAACTTCCTTAGAATCTAAAATTAATGAATCCAGGTCAGCACAATCTCAGTCTCTATTTGAGGAGTTGGTTGAATCTGCCCCCTCAATGGTATCTATATGTAAAAATACTTCCACCACTATCGACCTTACCAGTGATTGCTCGATTGATGCAGAGTTTCCGGTTAGTCCTACTACAAGCACTAACAATAAACTTAACTGTAATAAAAGTAGGACTAAATCAAACAAAAGTAAGCAATGTATAAAGGCCAATAATAAAAATAAAAATATTAGTAAGAATAAAATTTTCTCATGTAAAAATATCCATTATAGAAAAGAACGTTTAAATTTATTAAGTAAGTTAAAATCATGTAGTTCTGAATTGGAGCAAAATAGGTTAACTTATGAAAGTGACACAAGGCACCTTAAGCTGGAAATAAACAGGCTTTATGAGCAACTTAATAGTTTAACTAATAAATATGAGGTTGCTCAGAAAGAAATAAAAGAACACACTTTAGCCATGGACAGCTTACTTGAACTATCTAAACATAATCTGAATCAATTTGAGTATTTGACTTCCCAAAATAATTGTGAACAAAGTGTATTAAGTTGTTCACAGCCCGAGCCATGCCAGTCCCAGTCCCAGATGCCTTGTGTTATAGAGGATAATGTATTGCCTATACAACCAAAGCCATCTTATTTATGTAATAATAAGATAAGTCAACCAGAAGTAGTTATGTACAGCGATGAACTTGGGAAAAAAATGGGCTTCCAAGTAAGTAAATATGTAAAGCAGCCAATAATAAATAATTGTTTCCCTGGTGCTTCATATTGTGATATATTGAATAAAGTTTTTGTGACTGACTTTAAAGTCAAAACAGTCTTGGTCATTTTAGTTGGCAGACGGGATCATGCTAATAAAAAAGACATGATTCACAGTTTTTCCAAATTACATGAAAAGAAAAATATATGTAGAATAATTTTATTTGCATTACCTTTTAGCCACTCTTTCTCAGAGCAAGAAAACAATATAAGGCACCATCTGAATAAAATATTACACACTATGACATGTAGGCATAGTGATAAATTTCATATGATCGATACTAACATTATAGTTAGTAAACCTTTTTATTTTAAGCATGATAAGTACAATTTGTACAATTATTATATAAGACAAATAGCAATTTCGCTATCATATATTATTAGTAATGATTTACCAGTCATCTTGACTGAAACCTCTGCTTCTATTGAGCAGCCACTTATATTTGTAAAACCGTTGGAATATAACATTCCAAGTAGTAGTATTAGGACTAGTCTAGTTTATTTAAACTAGAGGCAATGACAATAGATAATAAGACTTCTAGCTATAATCAAAATGTTATTAGCACATATGCCCCAGCTGCAAAATTAAAATGTAGTAAAAATGTAATAAATGTAGCTCACCAAAATATTGAAGGCATGCTGGGTAAGGATTTACAAATTGAACTTTTCATGAATCAAGAAAATATAGATATTTTGTGTGTAACGGAGCACTGGCTAAAAGACCATCAAATGATATTTTCATTCAATAATCATCAAATAGCTAGTTCATACAGTAGAAGCCAGGCAAATTGTGGCGGTTCCTTGATTATTACACACAAAGGAATGAAATTTAAAGAACGAATGGATATTATTAGTCTTTCTGTTGAGCAAACCATTGAAATGGCATGTATTGAGCTAGGGAAAGTTATTATAATAAGCGTATACAGGCGGCCGGCTTCATCCTATGATTTGTTTGAAAAAATTATGGAGGAAGCTTTACTGAAACTTAGTGATACTAAAAAAAATATCATTGTTTGTGGTGATTTTAATATTGACTTACTAATACAATCATCGCTGAGTAAAAGGGTAACAAATTTGTTTCTTTGTTATGGACTTAAAAATCTCTTTTTAGAGCCTACACGAGTTACAGCCACTTCAGCTACATGTATTGATAACATTTTCACAGATGCATCACCCAACAGTCAATACATATTTAATAAATTAAAATCGGATCACAGTGGACAATTAGCATCTTTTGACATTAACACAAACAAGGCATTAAGAAGAGAGATTAAGTTTGTACCCATGAACGAGGGTCGGCTGGAGAGATTCAGAAGTAATGTCTTGGATAAGTTGTGGGAACTTAAATGTTATGATGATCCTGTTAAGGAATATAATTGTATTTTTAATTTAATTAAATGTGAGTATGATACAGTATTTAAATCTAAAACAATTAAAATAAATGATAACTCATTTAAGTTTAGTGACTGGGCAACAGTAGGAATATTCAAAAGCAGAGACAGATTATATGAATTATATGATGAAAAATCATATAATCATAGTGAAACCTTTAAGGAATATGTTAAAAAATACTCTAAAATGTTCAAAAGTGTGTGTAGTATTGCAAAATCAAATTTTATTAATAATAAAATTCAAAATAGTGTAAATATACCTAAAACTACTTGGCAAATTATAAACAGCGAAACTGGAAAGTCAAACATTAGAAACGCGGAATATAAACTGAAAATTGGTGATCGACTGTTGACATCAGATACAGAAGTTGCTGAAGCTTTTGAAAAATTCTTTGCAGACATTCCAGTTTCGACCACCAAGACATTAAATTCATCAGTCAAAATTGCACAGTCTTTTCTTGAAAAAAATGTAAATAAGTGCAAAACCACCTTTACTTTCAGGCATGTTACTGAAAGTGAGGTATTGAAAGCTTTTAATAGTATTACAGTTAAAAACACTGCTGATTTGGATGGCATTTCCGTTAAAATCATCCAATCCATCATTGATATTATTACACCTAATTTAGCTAGTATATTTAATAATTGTGTTGATAGTGGTGTGTTTCCTGATTTAATGAAACTTAGTAAAATTATTCCTGTATTTAAAGCTGGAAGCATAATCGACCCCAGTAACTTTAGACCAATCTCTATATTACCAACACTTAGTAAAATTTTTGAAAAGCTTATTTTAAACCAACTAGTGGTACACTTCTACAGCAATAATTTAATGAATCCAAATCAGTTCGGTTTCACACGGGGTCGCTCAACAACTGATGCCAGTGTTGAGCTTATCAAACATATATTTGATGCCTGGGAGGAGTCACGTGATGCCTTCGGTGTCTTTTGTGATCTGTCCAAGGCTTTTGACTGTGTTCACTACGATACACTCCTCATGAAGCTATACCACTATGGAATCAATGATGGGGCACTTGATTTTATGAAATCCTATTTATGCAATAGAATTCAAAGAGTTGATATTAATGGAAAGAGATCATCGGGATCAGCAGTTCATATGGGAGTGCCCCAGGGCTCGATTCTTGGGCCTTTCTTATTCTTAGTTTATATAAATGATTTGCCATTTGTGGTAAAAGACAAGTGTGAGGTCATATTGTTTGCTGATGATACCTCTTTTCTATTTAAAGTGAGTAGGCAATTGAAGCAATGCTTTGAAGTAAACAGTTGTATTGAAACTGTGGAGAAATGGTTTTCAGCCAATAACCTACTCCTCAATGAAAATAAAACAAAATTTTTAAAATTCTCATTGCCTAATGTCCGGTATGTTGATACTAACTTAATTGTAAGGGGACAAGAATTGAGACCTGTAAATTCAACAGTGTTCCTTGGCATAACCCTAGATACACAACTACAGTGGGGTCCACATATAGAAAGGTTGGCGAAGAGACTTAGTTCTGCAGCATATGCCGTCAAAAAGATGCGAAATATCTCTAATGAAGCTACTGCGCGGTTGGTTTATTTTGGTTATTTTCATAGCTTAATGACATACGGCATTCTCCTGTGGGGAAATGCTGCCGATATTAAAACCATCTTTGTGCTGCAGAAACGGGCTATTCGCGCAATCTACAAACTTAATTCCAGAGCGACATTAAGAAATAAGTTTAAAGAAATAAATATTCTTACGTTTGCATCACAATATATCTTTGAAAATCTTATGTTCGTAAAAAAGAACTTAAACATGTTCCGTAGAAAATGTGACTTGCATAATATTAATACTAGAAATAAGTACAAGCTAGCCGGCTATGATAGTAGACTTCATAAAGTCACTAACTCATTTATGGGTCAATGCATACGTTTTTATAATAAGGTTCCCACAAATATTCAAGACTTACCACTTGATAAATTTAAAGAAACTATTAAACAAAAATTGTGTAATAAAGGCTTTTATACAATATCTGAATATATGGACGATAAAAGTCCTTGGTTGTAAATTATTTTTCAAAGTTCTCAATCTCCAACTCCATCTCCATCTCCTTCTTATCCAACGCCATCTCCATCTCCTTCCAATCCATACATCAGCAAGAACGTCATGCTCCCTCAGGCGGCATGGCTAGCGGTAGCGTCGGGTGTCGGGTCACCCTCTTCCCTAAAATATGGTTGAGGAGGGTGATGGCTGGTGCTTGCGTTATACTCGTGAACGGGTGCTGCTAGCGGTGCCAGGTCGTTTTGCTGAAGACTTTATGACTATGTTACTTTTTTGAATTTGACTCTGACTTCCCCATCTCCATGTCCACGTCCGTGTTTGTGTCCCGTCTCTTTCCACGACTATTCCCATCTCCATGCACATTAACTGTATTATCTCTCACCTCTATCGCTACATCTATCTACTTCTATCTTTACCTCTATATCTATGTCTTATGTTTCTGTCTAATATTTGATTGCCTATTGTATAAATATAATAGTAAACTCCAGAAGATCACCAACTCGTTCATGGGTCAATATGTGTACGCTTGTACGCTTTTATAATATAATTCCAAAATATTTAAGATTAACCCTTCGATAGATTTAAGGATAAGTGTTATATAAAGTTTTACTATAAGTTATCCGGATGCAAGAAGATTGTTAATTGTTATTGTGTATTTTTAAAAGATGATTGCTGTTGAGTTTCTTGCCACTTCTTCTCAACAGATCGACTTTCCGAAGTGGCGGTAGATTCAGTTCAATTTGTAAATTTTATGACTTATTTCAAATGTATTCAAATACTTACGAAATAAAGATTCTTTTGACTTTGACTTTGACTTTGACAAAGGAGGTACGAGGAGACAGTGGTATTGATGTCGAAATACTGTCATTATTAGGGGAAGTTCCCCAGTCGCAAGATATTTTGGGAGATGAAATTAATAAAAACATATCCGATAGATGGCAGCTCATACTTACCAAGGGTCTCATCAAAGAAACAAAACAGTCCTTGTTACAAGAATACCGGGTACCCAAAAACTGTGAAATGCTATTAACGCCTATCCTCAACCCTGAAGTTAAAGCGGGTATTTCAGAACTGACAAGCAAAAAAGATTTTTCCTTAATGCTTAGTCAAAAACAAATCAGCATTGCTTTGGCTGCATTAGCGCAAACGATAGAGAAAGTCATTACAAAGAAATATTTATGGCAGGATATTCTAAAACCCTTAAGTGATGCAAGCAAATTGTTGTGCGATTCCTTCTACTACCTAACGAAGGCCCGAAGAAATTTAGTTATTAATACTATCAATGCAGAACTAAAAGATACCCTTCGTCAGACCACCAGAGATACATTTTTATTTGGGACCGATTTACCAGAAAAGTTAAGGTCCGCAAAAACTATACAAAAAACCGGAGAATCCCTTAAGCCTTCACAACCATTTATTTCAAACAGAAACAACCAAAATTATAGGATTACTTCTCAAAATTGTTTAAACTGGAAGCCCCCGCAACGGAAGCCTGCTGCGCGGCCCGAAGCGGGGAGACCTCGCCCGGTGCAGCGCTCGGGACCGCCGCCGCCGCGACACACCCCGAACTACACACGCTCACGCTCGCCGCCCAAGAAATACAACAGGAGATATTAACATCTGAGGTCAGTTATTCTGGCCGTCTAAAGCTATTTTACAAAAATTGGTTAAAAATAACTAATGATCCTATAATTTTGTCCTGGATTAAGGGATATAAAATACGGTTTATTAAAAAGCCCTTCGGAAATAGTAATCCTGACTCAAGATATAAGCCAGATAAAAATTTTAACGATTTTAAAATTTGCATAGGTCACTTGATTCGAATAAAAGCCATACCTAAGTGTACATACGATAGTGAACAGTTTGTATCCGAGACAAAAGGTTCATATTGAATTTGAAAAAATTAAACAAGTTTGTTGAAACCGTCCATTTTAAAATGGAAGGCTATAAAACTGCATCTAAATTCGTTACCGAGCGATGTTTTGTGTTAACTATTGATTTAAAAGACTTATATTTTTTCTACCAGTTCATAACTCGCACAAAAAGTACTTAAGATTCAAATTCAATAACAAACTATATGAATTTAATTGTCTACCTTTACAAAACTTTTAAAACCTGTTATGCAATTTTTGCGATCACATCAAAGAAATATGATATCAGTTATTGATCTCGACGATATTTTTTGCGTTGGTAAAACAAAGGCAGATTGCTATAATAACGTACTTTTTACAAAGACACTTTTAGAAAGTTTAAGCTTCTAGATTAATTGTGATAAGAGTTCTTTACAACCCTCAAACACATTTAAATTTCTAGGCTTTGTATTTGATTCCCAAAACATGGTTTTAAAATTACCTCAAACAAAGAGGCTAAAAATAAAACAATCTCTTTTAAAAATCTTCGAAGCAAAAACAATTAAGTTACGTAATTATGCACAATTGATTGGACTTCTCATATCGGCTTGCCCTGCTATTCAATATTCGTGGCTTTATTCTAAACGTCTTGAAAGACTTAAGTATTTAAGTTTATGTGAAAATTCATCATATGAACTACAGATTAGTTTATCATTAAATATCCGGGAATATGTTTATTGGTGGCTAGACAAAATTGATAATGGTTATGCTAGCTTAAGATCTGATGATTATAAAATTGAAATTAATTCTGATGCTTCTCATTCAAGCTGGGGTGCCTCGAGTAATAACAAGGAATGTTTTGGTTATTGGAAGGAGTCTGAAATGACACTTCATATTAATTAATTTGAATTAAAAGCGGCATATTTAGGTTTAAAAACGTTTGCTAAAGAATTATCTGACTGTCAAATTTTGTTACGCATTGATAACGTAACCGCGATATCTTGCATTAATAGAATGGGCAACATAAAGTACCCAAATTTAAATGGTGCGAAACACGTAAAATTAAAGTATTAGCTTCTTATATTAATACGAAGGACAATTTTTTACCCACGGCATTGTCTCGCAAAAAGTTTCTAGATACTGAATGGGAATTAAGTGAACATGCTTACTGTGGTATTAAACGAGTATTTGGTGAAATAGACCAGAAATAGATTTGTTTGCCAGTAGGTGTAATACAAATTGCCCATTGTCCATTACGTGGAAAAATGAACCCGAAGCATTTGCTGTTGATGCGTTCACCATCAGCTGGACTAACTATTATTTTTACGCATTTCCGCCATTTGCCCTCATTTTAAAGACACTTAGAGAAATAATAGATGATAAGGCCGAGGGTATATTCGTAGTACTAAATTGGCCCACACAGCCATGGTTCCCATTATTGAAAAAGATATCTATTTCTAAATCAATTTATTTTGAACCCAATATTAACCTTCTTCAATCTACTTTCAGATTGACACACAGCTTACACAAGATACTCGGTTTGATTGCCGTGAAGTTATCAGGCAGGTTTTATTAAATAAATCATTATCTGTTGATTCTACAGAAATAATGTTATCTTCTTTATCTAGTAATACTTACAAGCAATATAACAGCTGTATCAAGTCTTGTTTAGTTATTGTTCCGAAATGCAGCACAATTACTTGACCTGTTCAGTTCATGTCGTAATAAATTTTTTAACCGATGTTTTTAACAAAGGTGCAAAATACGGAACTATTAATACATATTCTGCCTTATCTCTATTATTTCCGTTAGATAATATATTGATAAAGCGCTTCATGCAAGGAGTCTACAAGCTAAGGCCTACAAATCCTAAATATGAGGTCACATGGGACACAAACATAGTCCTTAATTTTTTGGCTCAAAAAAAAAAATAAAAAAAAAAAAAAAAAGCAGACATTATCTTTAATGCACCTCGATAATATAAGTAAATGTAGTGTTGAAATGTTTATTAAAATTCCAGACATAATTAAAACCTCCAAACTACATTCACCCCAACCATTATTAAGGCTCCCTTTTTATAATGAACGTCCAGAGATTTGTCCTGTCCGGTGTATAGAATCATATATTAACAAAACAAGAGAACTTCGTAAAAACTGTAAATACTTATTTATTTATAAGTTATAAAAAGCCACATTCAAAACTATCTTCACAAAGATTAAGTAATTGGATAAAAGAGACTCTGTATGAAAGTGGAATCGACACTTCGCTGTTCAGTGCTCACAGCACTCGGCATGCTGCAACATCTAAGGCCAACAAGCTTGGAGTTAATTTAGATACAATTAGAAAAGCCGCTGGCTGGAGTAACTCTTCCAAAGTTATCGCTAAATATAACAAAGAAATTATTGAAAATTCTAGCAATTTCGCAACAACTATTTTGAGTGATTTTATGCCTACATAATAATTAATGTAGGTACCTAATTATGTTGTTATATTTTGTATGGAAATTGATTTAATTGCTATATTATAACTAAAAATGGATAATAATTGTTGATCATGTAAGCTATTTTACTTATTTTCTCTCTGAACATCCTACAATAAGTAAACCTAATAAATCGCAAAGAATTAAGCTGCGAAATATAATTGAAGATCAAACGAACTTCTAAGTGAAGTTCGATCGAAATTATATGAGCAGCTTAATTCGAAGCGATTTATAATCACCCTCCCAGTTTAAAACGAAACATATATATTACTTATTTATTTACTGAAAATAAATATCCCAACCCTTATATCTTAATATAAGTAAAATACTTACCTGTGCTTATCGTTTTTTTACCTTACCATGCAATGGTTTATCCTATAAATAGAATAATCCATTACATTTTTATATAATTCGGCTTTAAACAAAATGATTCCAAAAGGGCCGGTTAATTAGGAGCCGGAGGTGAAGCAGTGTTGCCAATACAAAAAAAAAAAAAAAAAAGACTCTAAAATAACCGTGTAAGGCTGACACATGGGACCGATACTACAATAAGTAAACCTAATAAATCGCTTCGAATTAAGCTGCTCATATAATTTCGATCGAACTTCACTTAGAAGTTCGTTTGATCTTCAATAAGTAGGGATACACGGAGGGATAATGGCCCACCGCTACGGGCAGTCTTTGTTTTTGGATCGGGTAACACGACGTGTAAAAATAAGTTAAGTTCTAATCCTGTATTATATTATTTATTTATTTTAATTAAATTATTGATGTGTATATTACATTATAGCTGTACCTATTGGTGATTAGCCCTTAGTGACTAGTGTATAGTATATGATATTATTGGGTATCATTAACCAGATGTATTATATATAAGTTTATAAAGAAATGCTATTATTTTCTTTCACGCCCTTTTTAATTAATTTGCTTTATTATACATGTTTAATTAACTATTTTGTTGTTTCAATCGATTTCTGCCTTCAGAACCTACATAATAATTTCAAGTTCATGATAATTTCTATTATTTCTTCACATCAGAAGTGGGATCAATCTTAAGCCCATTAACTAATCAATAATGTACATATGTTTCAGGTGAAGAGTCATGGATCCGACTACGCTTGAAAGCCTATTGAAAGCCATCCGAGATGCAGTGACTGGAAATAAACAAGAACACGATGTGGCGCTTCCGGTGTTCGACCCTGCTACCAGCGACAGCGGTGCCTCTGCCTGGTGCGACAACATCGAAGAACTTGGAAAGGAGCTAGGGTGGAGCAGTTTAACCCAAGTTGCTAAGGCAGGTAAAGCCCTTAAGGGGTCTGCTTTATTATGGTTTGAGACGTGGCAACCTCAAGACGGAAGATCCTGGGCTAATTTCCGTTCGGAAATAGTTTCTTTGTACCCGGGAAAGAAAAACCTTTCGGATAAACTTTTCCGAGCTGTTACCTATTGTACTGATTCTGCTGATTCGTACTGCGAGTACGCTAGGGAAAAGATTAGGTTATTTAAGGCTACTAAAATCACCCTTACGGAAGCGCAACAAATCGAACTTATTTGCGGAGGTATACGTGACCATAATGTTAGGATGGCATCTTTTAATAGTGGCGTCAAAACAGTTTCTGAGTTGATTTCTTTGTTCACTACATACGTCAAAACGAGAAAGCGATCATTTGATGATACGTCTAACAATACGTCAGGTGCAAGTGAAGCTAAGCGTGTTAAAACTGTGCCGCAATTAGAAAAAGTATGTTTTTTGTGCAATAAACGAGGACATTTACGCAATGATTGTCATAAAATGTCTAAAATTGGTTTAAGCAATGACTCTAAAACAAATCCTAAACTAGAAACTCCAACTACCAGTGGCGTCAAAACATGTTCCTTCTGCAAGAAGATCGGACATGATGAGGCAGTGTGTTTTGTCAAAAAGCGAGCTCTTACAACCGAAAGTCACACCTCTACAAGTAACTCTGGCAAAAATTAAGCATGACTATTGCCAGATATAAGTACAACAATTTCCAGCAGGTACTAAACTAAAATTAACAAAAATGTCTTTTAATGATATTGTAATTGACTCGCTTTCTATTGATTCAGGAGCTAGTATCAGTATCATAAAATAATCACTTGCAAAACGGTTGAATTGTCATTTCCAACCTTGTTCGATCTATGTTAATAGGGTGAAGGTAGGATTCATTTATTTATCTGATTTAATGACAGCGTCATGAAATTTTAGGTAAATAAATAATAAGTTGGTAAGCTTTTTATTTCCCAACTGCATCAGAAAAGTGGACCATATTTTTTCCCATGTTTTCAATCAAGTTCAAAAGCTTGTGGTATTTAGTGTTCAAGCACAATTATACAAAGAGACTAACAACGCGTTGCTGACCAAGTGCTTATGATTGTTAAGCGTTTCATCATTGTAATTTCTCTTAACCACCCTTCCACTTATGCAGAACACAACGAACCACACACCCGTAGTTGTAACAGCGGTAGAAAGTATCAAAAAACTAAATATATTATAAAATTAAATATAAATAAATTCATGTTTACTTAATGATGACCTGAAGTATCGAGATATTCGTACATTATAAGCCTAGATTTAAAATGGCGCCCGTTGTGACAAATGCAGCATTATCCAGATATCAATTTAATAAACAGCAATATCCGAAAAATAATTTTAAATTTGTCCGTTTAATATTATTAATTAAACCGTCTCGCTTTGAAATATACAAATGTCACTCATATACAATGTTGTTTTACGTTCCATAAACATTAAAACACTATAATTAGATTATTTATTTATTTATTTTTATTTATTTATTCATTAAAACAGAGTTACATATATAAACATAATCGAAAACAGCAACATTATTCAATGACCGTGTCGTAGCCGTTTACGCCCACCTCAAAAACAATATAGAACTACAATAAACAAGAAATTATATAATAAAGTATCAGAGATATGTATAACATCAAACCTAGGGTACATTCTTAGAATACTGCGTTAGAAATACAAAAATGCAAGTGTAGTTTGAATAATATTTAGTACCCTCACTTAATTATAGTTTGTGTGGTATTTGCTTAAGCTTGTAGCGGTTTAGTAAACAATACATTTGAAAGCAGCGTCTTTAAAAAAGAAAGAAGGAAAAAAACGTTATAGTAGATTCTGTATTTATGGATTTTAAATGTTGTTTAAAATAAGTATAATTTCAACTTTAAAATAAATGTTACAATCGAAGAGACATAACAATCGCAAAAGATAAGTTAAGATTCTGGCCAGGTGAATGGGTTGACGATGCCACTGTAGAAGATGCTGTTCATAAATTTTTCTATTTATTGAAAATAATCATTTTGTATATAAAAAAAGCGCTATGTTTTATAATTTTTCAAATTAGAATTATACATTGTTTTAGAGTTTATTTTTTCCTTATGTATATAAACATTCTTGCCGTGCTAACAAATATTATCATAAAATAAATTGAAGTTATTTACCAAATTCTAATTAGATTCCTTGCTTTGAAGTGTCTATAATTTTTTATTTTTTGATCCTGACTAATTTCATACAGAGCAAAAATTACAAAGAAATGTTTCGTTCCTTATAATTGTCATTGTAAGATACAATCATGTTATTAAAGTGACATAATGATTTTCGTGTATAGTAATCTTTAAGTAACCTTTATAGTTATCCTTAAGGGGCATTAGGCGGTCAGCGAAAATTCAGATTTCGCTTCGATTCCACGCCTGAGGCGGGGGGCGCGGTGCGACGCGGCGGCGCGGTGCGCGGGGGGCGCGGCAGCCCTAGCTATCCTATTTCATTGCGTTTCGATTCTTATAACCATTATATAATGTATTGGGCAGATTAGCTAGATGACTGGATTGCTATAGGTAGGTACCTACTACACGAATAAAAATAGATTACCTAACAATCATACATAGCTCCATTTAGTATCTTCTGTATTCCTACTTATGTATATATATACTGTCGGCGCCCCAGAGCGACGCTAGGGTGGAAGGGCGCGGGGAGCAGTCAAGAGTCGTTCCCGCGCGCCCGCCGTCTCTGCCTGGCACTCGCATGCGCGGTTCGCCCCCCTGCGTGCCCCGCTACCCCGCCGCCGCCTCGTCTCGAGCACATCTGCCCGCGCGCCGGCAGCTTTCTTTCCCAACGCGACGTCGACCGAAGCGTACGCAACCCGCTAATTAAGGCCATCCGCCATGCCATGTTTAACAATATTATATTAGCGTCAAGACAAATGGAAGACCGGCAGCGAGGGCCCCAACATCGGTGACATGGTTGTCATCAAAGAACCAAATTTGCCGCCTCATCAGTGGCGTCTCGGGCGCATTACGCGACTCCACAAGGGCGACGACGGCATTTGTCGGGTGGTCGACGTGTACACCGCAAGAGGCACCATACGCCGAGCTGTTCACTATGTCGTGCTCCTGCCAGCTGAGGAGAAAGTTGAAGCCAGCGGCTGTCAACGGGCGGAGGATGTCGGCGCCCCAGAGCGACGCTAGGGTGGAAGGGCGCGGGGAGCAGTCAAGAGTCGTTCCCGCGCGCCCGCCGTCTCTGCCTGGCACTCGCATGCGCGGTTCGCCCCCCTGCGTGCCCCGCTACCCCGCCGCCGCCTCGTCTCGAGCACATCTGCCCGCGCGCCGGCAGCTTTCTTTCCCAACGCGACGTCGACCGAAGCGTACGCAACCCGCTAATTAAGGCCATCCGCCATGCCATGTTTAACAATATTATATTAGCGTCAAGAGAAATGTAAAACAAGTTATAATACATAACCCTATGTAACTCCTTAATTCGGCCGAATTAAAGAAGCATCAAGTCTACCCCATGCAGTTTCAATTTACAACCCTGGGAGTAGATATATACATATATATACAAGGGACATTATAGGGGAATAATTGGGATAAAAATCAGTTAGGTAGGTATGTAAGTACGCAGTAATAAAACACAATAAATAAAATTGTAAGTATAAAATTTTTTATTTCGCTATCATAGTCAGCTGGTAGGTAACAAATAATACACAATAAAAAAAATACAAAATAGTGTAAGCGATCCCTAGAACAGGTCCATCATTCAAGCATAAATAGTAGTAAATTTTTCGGTACGTATTTTTTCATGTAAATTATGAAAAGTTAAAATAAGTAGGGTAAACGACCTACTAAACGGACCCGTCTTCAGTTTTGTAAAAGTGGTCGAATATATTGAATACATACCTAAAACCCAATATAATTATAAGCAAAATATTATGTATGTAAGAATGTCATTGTATTTCCGAATTAATAATCTCTTGACAAAATAATTATAAACGTATCTTTTTAAACACCTCATTATCGAAAACAGCCGAGGCGTTTTGCGTCATAAATGCATACATATACGCGCGGGAAACATTTCGCATTCGTTGGGTACATAGATATCAGAAACAAAGAGATCGGTTACCGGGCGCAATTTGTTCGAGCCTCGATGTCACCGCAAAAATTCACACCCATATGGACATATTTAAAATAAGTACACTGTTCCACGCGTACATTGACAAATTACTTGACCAATCATTGATCTGTTATCGCACACAAATATACAGCGATGTTACTGTGTTGCCCGTATTGCGTTCTCACCAGCAACGCCCCCGATACCACTCTAGTGATTTCTTATCTCCGTGGTTGGTTAGAAACTAGTGACCTTGAATTTGTATGAACCAAGCATGATTTTGTTCACCATGAGAGCCGTATCTCTCTCTTTAGGTTTTTTTCAAAAATTCACTTTCCCATTGGAAATTGCTTTTTATAAGCTGGATTTATAGGCTGAAAAGGGACATTTTATTTCCACAATGATATCGTCACCTATGAAACCGTCAGATGTTGCACCCAAAAAAGGGATTTCTGGATCAACAAATAGGCCACAAGGCCTGATTTGCTGTTCTAATTGCTCCAAAGCAATTTTTTCATTGGCAATACCATGTTGCACTGATGCAACATGGCTAATATCTCGTTTGTAAATTATTTGTTTTACGAGATTTTTGGCACTCGTGTTCTGCTTTCTTTTCACCACTTTAGCAAAATTAGAAGCGGTGATAAGATTACGTCGGATCTCCAACCACTCGCTTGAATCATGGTGTTTCTTTCTATGTCCTGTATTGCCCCGTTTGTTTTATGCAAGTCTTTTAAGAATTGTTCTTTGCATTTTAGAAGAACACCATCAGACATTTCTGGCCGTATACATGATTCCCCATAGTTCACATCACTGTTACTTTGATGCAGAAGACGCCTTTTGCTTTTTTTAATTTGGCGTGTTCGTTTCGCCCTTCGAGTTTTCAGCCGTTTAAATCTCGTGGGACTTTTGCCAAGAATACTTTTGTGCAAAGTGTACAAGGGTTTCTTTGAATTAAAAGATACAGCAGCAGCATCGCAACGTGCTTGGTAACTACGTTTCAGTGAAAAATTTACGCGCTTATAACCCACAAATTTAGCAACGATGCTGTTAAAACATTCGACCCTGTTGCTGTCAGCATCGCAAATAAGGCTGCGGGATTTTGCTGCCACGGATATAACAATTATTTTGATCCTGAACCAAATTATGGATTTTTCAAAAGAAGTGTCAAATCCTTGCTCATCCGACTACTTTCGCAGTAGTAATCTTTGCAGAAGCTATGGTTTCCAAATGCGTGAAAAATTGAGTTTGTAATATATGTGTAAAAGTTTGTGACTTTTGTGTTTAAATCGCAATCTACAGACATATGTTTCTTTATAGCACAGCAAATGACTTTCCTTACAGCTAAAATTCTCTGAGTTGTAATCTTTTTTCTAAGTTGTAGAGGGAATTTTACATCTGTAGATACTGCTTTTAGCTTTGAACACATATTTCTGAAAATATGGTTACGACATTCTATTATCTCGACACTAAACTTGGGATAAACCCGGGCTTCAGAGTTTTTTTTAAAAGTGCTAGAATCTCCGTCAGCCACCATCCGGGCATAAATTAGGTTGTAGGTTCTAAGAGATTGCTTAAAACCTTTCAATAAAATATCAGATTCCATACATGTCGATGAACAGGAGTAATTCTTGAAACATGTATGTGTACCTGGGATTTATTTTTGTTTTGAGCTCGAGCACACACAGAACAATATTTGTTCTTCACCCCTATAAAAAGAACCTCACCAAATGTTCTTCCTACAATTGCGGCTGCTCCTGAAAGAGCTGAATAATTGGTTTTATATGAGCGCTTGGACCAACAACCATCTGCAATCACATCTATGTAGGGTATACCATCTTTTGTCACGTCGCCTCTTTCTATAGCAGCATCCCTTTCACGTTTACCAGCAGCTAACATTAGATCTACAGCAGTTTTGTGCCATTCATTGCAAACCTCCCTATGTAATAAATCAAAATGTTTTTGATTTAGACTGGGTAAATCCATTGATGTACACAATTCCTCAAACTGCGAGAAACCTATACCAGTGGACATAAGCCCACTTATTGCAGCCTTATTTAAATCCAGTTTTATATCCGGTTCATTAGTATCCACGAAAAAAATTTCGTTACACATATTACAAGTAAATTGTAACTTAGATTTAAGTCCTGTTTTTTTTTCGACACAAGAACTAAATTTTGAAGACCGCAACCAAAAGCCGGATTGTGCATGGAAATTTTCTTTAGGTTTTTCAGAAAAAAATTAATAGACACAATTCTGCACCCATCTTTATTAAATAGTAAATCATCTGCGTCGAGGAGTGGCCACCAGTTTCAATTTGAAATTCAGTTTCCGTTTCACTATATAGCTGTTCATCGTATCGATCTTCTGTATTCGCTGAGCTAAAAAATAAGAAGATAACTCCATTTATAAAATGCTGAAACTTTCGTGTGGCAAAAAAGGTACGAAAAAAGAATGTGAAGGAAAAGTATGTGGGTTTGTAAGTTTGCGTGAATGATTGAAAAAAAGTTATGAAAATATATAGTTGTAAAAAATAAACAAGTGCAAATGAGAATGCATAAAACCGTTTTACTAACGTGTTTTGATCACAGTGTGTTTCAATTGTTTGTGATTAATTGGCAATTTCACATTACCAAGTGTGAGGATATTTCAGCTACATTCCGTAATTCAGTAAAAGTTTTTCTAAAACCAATTCATAGATATGTAATAAAGATTAAAACAGCGTAGTAAGAGAAAATATCAGATCAAATATCAGAAATCTACATAATATAACTACAGTTATAGTAAAAAATTTATTTAGTATGTAATGAACTTTAAAAAATGATCAGTTATTATGCAACATTGCATAATAACTCTAGTACCTATACAAAGATGATACTTACGTAGAGTTCTCTATAGTATCGGTTGTTGGTGCATTTACCCTGTGCATAAAACAAAAAGATGATGAATAAGTAACTGCACCTAGCTATAACGCTATTTGAACGTAAATAAATATTTTTGACCTTTTTTGATTTTGAGCTATGTTTTGAAATTACTAGACCCAACATAGTGCAATTTACCCTATTTTGAATACTAAGAAATCGTAAGATGATACGTAGTTTTATCGTGTTGCATGGAACTCTCTGGTATGTCCGTTATTGGTACGTTTACCCTGTTGTAATAAAACAAAAAGATGATGAATAGGTAAGTACGTAACTACCTAACCACACCTAGCTATGTTTCGAAATTACTAGACCCAATATTAGCATTTTTGCTATTTTTAAACAATCAAAAAATTAAATAATAGAAATATTTCTATGCATTGAATTTTTTATTATTTTTAAAGTGATACTTACGTAGTTTGCTCGTGATATTTTTTATAATAAAACTAGCTTTTCCCCGCAGCTTCGCTTACGCGCGCTTATCCCATGGGAAACAAGTATTTGTAAAAAAAAGTAGCCTATGTCCTTTCTCCTTCTCCTAATTACGTGTGTACAAAATTTCGTGATTGCCGGCTGGGTGCTTCCTACCTAGCCGAGCGCATAAATGTGAAAGCGTGGATGTTTGTTACGTTTTCATGCAAAAACTACTCAACGAATCATCATGAAACTTTGTACACATATTTTGGGAGATATTAGAAGTAACATAGGATACTTTTTATCCCGGGATACCTTTCATCCCGAAATTATCGCGAGCGGAGCCGCGGGCACAGCTAGTATGTAGTAGCTATAATAAAGTGCCCACCAATTCGTTTACCAAACAGTAGCGTTTACAAGAGAAACTAAAGAACCTATAAAAAGTAGCGTATGTATAGGCATATTAAAGTAACCGTAATATCTCATTAGCTCCCAGTTCTAAATTTTGATTGGTTACTAGGCATCGTCGTTTTCTGCAATGAAATAAATAATAAATACATAGGTAAATAGAAATAGTTGTATTAGTAAAGCAGCAATCAAAGTTCCTTCTTAGGTCGGTACTAAAATATGTCAGTATAATAGGTGTGTACATACCTCAACACCTCATTCATGACTTTGGATGACCTTTTTCTGCAAGTACTCAATTTCGATTTCTTTTTATTTCCCATGGTAATATTAGTTTGTGTTCTCGTAATTTTCGCGCGATCAGTGTGGTGAGCGACACAACCCCTCCGTCCAAATGCCGAAGCGGGAGTGAGCTCGCGGTAGTGCGCGGGTCGGGGTCTGCGGTTACTATGGAATCAACGGACTCGAAACTAAACGTCGTAAGCGTCATTTACATTTTTATCAAAAAGTTGATAAAATGTTTAGTTTCTTAAAAATCTAAAACAGTCACGAAATAGAAAAGGTAAATACCTATCTATTTGTGATTTTATATGACTTATTATTGTAAAACACAGTCATAATGTGCATTTATATGAAATTTTAGAGGTATCTTCAAGATTTTTTTCTATCGAGCCAAATTTTTCCTATCGTGTTTTTGAAACAGTCCTCCCATCACATATACGTTCTTTATTACGTATTTGAAATTTCAGTGCGAAATATCATCAATTTTCTAAGTAACAGCTAATAGAAAACAGCCAATTTTGCCGTTTTCAGTTACTAAGGGCTCTTAACTTTAGATAAGTTTTTGGTTGTATCGAAAAGTACAAGCTACGAGGAATATATTTTTAAATTTTATTAAATTTGTAAAACAATTTGTTACACTTGTAATAATGATTTCGAATGTGAATTGAATTATATTAATTATAGAATTATATCGTATAAAAGAGGATTTGTGTATAGGCTAAGTAAATCGCAAAGGGTGACATTGCAATAAACATATTTGATTAAATTATTAATTTAATTTAATTGTATGATAATAATTATTATTTATTTAAATGTAAAACCACAGTATTCATTGTAATGCAAAATATATAGTATAAACTTTAATATTGTTTAGATAAAAAGGACTATAAATTATACACGAATACACATTAAGTAAAATTTATTTCTCGTACATAATCTACACTTTTATGGCCATGTATTTATTCGCCGGTCGACTTTCTCGCCTGATGTCAGCTTTTCCTCACTGGCAGCGAGTGTTGGAGTTGATATGTCAAGGCAGTTGGTCACACATATATTATATGATTTTATTTATTCGCTGGTCGACTTTCTCGCCTGATGTCAGCTTTTCCTCACTGGCAGCGAGTGTTGGAGTTGATATGTCAAGGCAGTTGGTCACACATATATTATATGATTTTATTTATTCGCTGGTCGACTTTCTCGCCTGATGTCAGCTTTTCCTCACTGGCAGCGAGTGTTGGAGTTGATATGTCAAGGCAGTTGGTCACATGTATATTGTATGATTTTGTTTATTCGCTGGGCGGCTCTCATGTCTGATGTTGGTCTGTCTTCACTGGCAGCGAGTGATGGGATTGGCATGTCAAGACAGATTGCCATATGATTTTATTTTCTACAAATAAATAACATTAAATACACATGCACACACTGAGTTTATTCAATATTTCCACTTACTTATTTACAACGCTTCGAGAACGAAGCATAGTCAGTATGGCCGTGTTATAATAATAGTCTTTTTTACGATACCGCTTAGACATTACGTACTGAATCGATATTGATTTGAATCGATTATAATGTCAACTGTCAAGTAAAACTGTTTTGTAATTGGTTAATTGTTTTGTCTTCTGCTGATTGGACGGTGATGACGTGATGCAATAAGTAGGGATACACGGAGGGATAATGGCCCACCGCTACGGGCAGTCTTTGTTTTTGGATCGGGTAACACGACGTGTAAAAATAAGTTAAGTTCTAATCCTGTATTATATTATTTATTTATTTTAATTAAATTATTGATGTGTATATTACATTATAGCTGTACCTATTGGTGATTAGCCCTTAGTGACTAGTGTATAGTATACTAGCTGCTGCCCGCGACGTCGTCTGCGTGAACGCTATGCAGCACCAAACGCACCTACGATTACAACACTGCTAGCGTGATAATATGTAGCCTATATGTTGACCCGACTTCTTAACTATCTTCATGCCAAATTTGAAGTAAATCCATGCAGTACTTTTTGAGTTTATCCCGGAAAGACAAACAGACAAACAGACAAACAGACAAAAATTCTAAAAACTATATTGTTTGTTTCTGTTTCGATTGTAGATCATACCCCAAGTATTATTTTAAAAAAATATTCAATGTACAGTTTTGACTTTCCTACCATTTTATTATATGTATAGATGATATTATTGGGTATCATTAACCAGATGTATTATATATAAGTTTATAAATAAATGCTATTATTTTCTTTCACGCCCTTTTTAATTAATTTGCTTTATTATACATGTTTAATTAACTATTTTGTTGTTTCAATCGATTTCTACCTTCAGAACCTACATAATAATTTCAAGTTCATGATAATTTATATTATTTCTTCACACACTCATGCTGAGTTCACCCGTATATAGTGTTAAGTGTTTGTTTTATGTAAGAATTTGGATTTCACGCTTTAACAAAAGGCGCAGTTAGAATTTTAAATTGCGCTTACAACTATTTCGCAATCGACTCACGGATTCATTAGTTATCAAACAAACTGGTGAGAAGACGCGAACGAAGTCGCACGGGCAACAGCTAGTTTCATCTTTAATCTTTAAGATAAGGACAAAATGTTCGAATTTTCACCTTTCTTAACTATTTTAGATTAATTTTATAGAAAAAGTTTTTCAGCAGGTACAAAGCCTAAAGAAGAGCCGTAAAGTTTTCTCGTACAAATTAGTTTAAAGTATTATTAAAGGCCCATTTAGACGACGCCATTTTCTTGCCTGTGATACCACCATACCATAAAATTGAAGCAATAAATGTCTTGTATCGTCTTAACAAAACGTAACATTATTGCACTATAGGAGCAAGTTCCATTCAAAACTGTTCTTGGTGTAAACAGCACGAACCAATTCTTACATGCAATTATTGTATGTACTACCATTTGCAAACAGAGTCAGTTGAGAAGGGAGTGTTATTAGTTGCTGCTATTCTCAGACAAGAAGTATTGAAAAAAGTCTTCCAGTTTAATTATTTGCTGGAAAAATTTGGACCTTCTATACAAAAGCAAAACACTACTATATAGTTATTGTTTTCCTGGTTTCAGAAGTTTTCCTTAAAAAAGAATCCATCAAATTAAAACAACTCAATAAACATCAGCACTACCAGATCTGGTACGTATAGAATTTATTTTTTCCCGATTCCCGATTCCCGTTTCCGTACCAAGGGGTACTGAGTTCTTAATTTTTTTATTTTGTTTGTTATTTTCTTACGTCCAAACCCTTCAGCTTCAAATTCTTCTGCAAATACTGCAAGTGCCGCATTACGCGCATCACGATTTTTATAATTATTGTTACCGAAGTCCCACAAACACTCATAAATTAATAAATAAATAAAAAATAAATACGTTTATTTCAATATTACAAAAAATATTTTTATACATGGGCTAGTGACTCCTTTTAGGCTTGCAAAAGCCTGTGTTAGGAGGCACCGCTCTTCCTTAAGTGGACTTATTTAAATAATACAATGTGCGTATTTCTTAATATACTACGTAGGTACATTATATGTCTGATTTGACATTTCTGTTTTGACACATTGGCGTACAAGATGGGTGAAAATAAAAAAAATAAAATTTAAGAGTTCATGAATGTTTGTTTGTTTTTGTGTGAGTGTGTTTCTGTGTGACTGTGTGTGTGTATGTGTTGTATATTTTTATTATTGTTTAATTTCTAAAAGATCCTCAATTTGCTGGACAGATTGCGACTCAAGCCATACGGCAATGAGTCTTTTTATGTCACTAGTCTTTTTCATAAATATCCGAAGGTTTTTATTAATTAGGTTATATAAGTGGATTGCACGTCTTTTATATTGCCTCTGTGCAAAGGCGGTGTTGGTTGCTGGTACTTTAGTAATAATGTCCCATCTCCTTTTGAGGGTGACATTTTGATCAGATGGTAGACTTTTATGCTGTTTAAGTACTACATGCAAAAGATAGAGTTTTCTCACCGTCATCAGTTCTGACATTTTATACAGAGAATCTGTCGAGAATCTTCTTTTTTTGAAATACATGACCTTGATCAAGTTGCGTTGGCCGCGTTCAACATCTATGAATCTGCTTTTAGCTGCACCGCCCCATATGGGAATACAGTACGTGATAATAGATTGGACCAAGGCCATGTATATTTCTTTCAAAATGACCCTCATTCTTTTCTCCTGACCTAAAACAGGCCTTGGAACCACATGCCTGAGCGTTTTAAATATAAATGTTGATTTTCTTATTCTTAGTACTACATGTTCGAGATGTTGATACCATGAAACGCACTGGTCTAATATAATACCTAGGTATTTAACTTGAGTAACTTTCTTAATGTTTTGGCAGTTGCAGTGTTCGGAAGATAGTTCTTTGTTGCAGTTGTGGATGTGTATGCCTAGGTCTGAAGGTTGAGTGTTTTTGTAAATGCCAAAGCAGATAAAATTAGTTTTGTCGGCATTAAGGGTAAGCAAGTTATTACACAACCACGTGTTTATCTGTCTTAGCCCCTGCTCTGCATAACTTTTAGTATTATCCCAGGTATCTCCCGTGAACACGATTGCAGTGTCATCTGCATACGAAAAGATATTGGCATTCTTGACCTTCATATTGCACAAGTCATTAATATAAATTAAAAACAATGTCGGGCCAAGAACACTTCCCTGGGGCACTCCATATGACACCTCTATCCATTCACTTGTGTTTTTTTCGAGTTTAACTTTTTGTTTTCTGCCAGATAAGTAATCTTTGAACAGGTGTAGTGGAGTTCCTCTAATTCCTATTGCTTCAAGCTTGTGCACAAGGATGGGGACAGAGACGGTGTCAAAGGCCTTTTTTAGATCTAAGAACACTGAAATACATTTTTTGCCTATGTCAAGCTGTTCCGTTACTAGAGCAGTAAGAGCAGATACAGCATCCTCAGTTGACTTATTATTTTGGAAGCCGAATTGAGAAGGGGAAAGTATCTTATATTTGTTAAGAAAGTTTAGTAGTCTTTTGTTTAGTAGTTTTTCTAAAATTTTTGAAATGGCAGGTAATACTGAAATTGGTCTATAATTGCTGACATCGTCTCTATCTCCACCCTTATATACAGGAGTGATGAATGATTGTTTGAGTGAAGCAGGGAAAACACTACGAACAAAACATATGTTTGCAACGTGAGTTATGACAGGAACTACTTCCGATTTTGCAAGTTTCAGAAATGATGTCGGTATGTTATCCCAGCCAGGTGCACTTTCTGATTTTAAGCTCATCAAGATTCCATTTACTTCATCCTGGTCAGTAGGCAGTAGAACAAAAGAATTTGGTTGTGTTGGTAGGTTACGTAAGTATTCGTTTAAATCATTCGAATTGGTTTGAATACGCTCAGCGAGATTCTTACCTATATTTGAAAAAAAGTCATTTACATAGTTAGCTGAGGCCATCGGAGATGATTTTAGGTTTAGTAATTCTGTGTTTATGCTATTAGTTTTAGTTGTGTATGTAATATCTTTAATATTCTTCCATAGCAGTTTATTATTATTGACATTTTTTTCTAAGGTTTCCTGTTCGTATTTTCTTTTTCTTTTTTTTATAAGCTTATTACAGTAGTTTCGGTATCGTATAAATGTTTTTTTTTTAATTTCATTAAATGGATCATTCCGAGCCTCAGACTGTAATTTGTTGCGATTTCTGATACAGCGCAAAATGCCTGGAGTGATCCATGGTTTGATGACGCGAGAAGTACATGGAATGCTTGTGATTTCTGTATTATTTTTTAGCGTTTCAGTTATTAAAGTTATAAATTTATTCATAACTAATGTAGGATCATCACATTCGAGCAGCTCGTGAATGTTTTTGGTTTTTAATTGTTCTAATGATTTTTGATAGTTAGTGTTAACTTTTGTTTTGGATATAGGTGTTACTTGTTTAAACTTAGATAGACATAAAAATGGCGTGAGATGGTCAGTAGTGGATGTTTTTAATACAGCTATAGTTGCCAAAGTTTTATTTTTATTTATTTTTAACATTATATGATCCAAACAATTATTTTCTCTTGTTGGGATGGTATGGCCTGCAAGAATGCCATACATAGATAGCGTATTTAGATAATTAGTCCTATTTTTATATTCATAGTTCGGTTCAAAAGCCTTGAGTGTGATGTTTATGTTAATGTCTCCAACAATTATTACATTATTTTTACCAGATTTAATTGATTCTAGGTGAGTGCTCAAAGAAGCAATAAAGTTGTCCGCGTTTTGATTTGACGGCGATCAATATATACATAAAATGGTGTTGTTAAGTATGTCCAGCTGTAGACAAGAAGCACAAGATAATTTTATTTCTTTAAGTTTTATTTTCTTAAAATTTTATTTACATATATAACAACACCGTCATTCTGGTTTTGTTGAGAACTTGTAAAGTACGAAAAATAGTTTGAAAGATAGGGTAAGGTTTTGTTTGTATTTATTCTACACTCCGTCAAAATGAGAACATCTATATTTAATGGAAATTGGGAGATAGTAAGTAGGAAGGTGTCAAAATTTGCATAGATACTTCTTATATTTTGAATTATTAGGGTAAAATCATTCATCACTCATGGTTGCGATAAATTTCGATAAACTTGATTAAATCAGCAGAACCAAACATAAATACTTGTTGAGGCATACCTACCTACTACTTTTTTTTTAAATATGAAAGAAACACTCGGGACAAAATGTGGGCGTTTTCTGAGAACGTTCAATATTGAATGAAAATTTTGTCTGGTCAAATTCGTGCAAAATTGAAGCAACGCGTCAGAAAGTGGTACAATGACATAAAAGTTTGTGTTTAGACAGGTCAAAACTTGAACGCAAATATTGCCTGTCAATAATCTCCTTGGTGTAAACAAAAGGCACTGGCAATTATTTCCTGTCCAGACTTGCATTCAAGAATTGCATTCAATTTTGGAATTACTGGCCGCATGTAAGCAGTTACTTACAATTATTGAAGAGCAATTATTGCTCCCACTAGATTTCGTGCAATAATTGCTCTTGAATGTTCAAGAAAATGGCGTCGTATAAATGGGCCTTAAGTAATTTGTATTGGTTGACGTACGTGTTGAAGACAGATTAATGCAATTTGCGAATCACGTCTTTGTGACGTGATGTATTACTGACGTGTTCCTGTGTACTCCTGTGTTCCACGTGTTAAAGCCCATTTGGAATGCGTAATCCGTTATTGTTCACATTAAAAGCATACATACCCTAATATGTACAAAATTTGTAAAATTATGTTAGAGTGATCTGCTTGTGTATGATATTATGAAAATGTTTTGTTTTGATTCGGATTATTTTATTACATAAATAAATACATGCATAGCTTCACACCTGTATCCCTTATGGGGCAGGCAGAACACCAGAGGTAATAAAACTATATGATGTTACGTTTGACAAAATTGGAGACTTTATAATGACGGAGAGAGACTCTTGCAGTGACAGGGGGTCAGCCTATCGCCCACAAAACAAATCTTCAAAAACATCTCTGTCCATTTACTGACTTTTACGGTATGCCCGGGAAGCAGCTGGTACATTCTGTGTTTTTTTTTCGCTCCCAGTCCAGCATGGAAGAGTTATTATTTTCAACTGACTTCCAAAAAAGGAGGAGGTTCTCAATTCATCCTTTTTTTTAATGTCTTTGTTACACGATATTTCAGACAATTATGAAATGATTTTGTAAATTATGGCTTCATATGATAGAGGATAGTTCATAGTTGGACCCATTTAAATTTCATCGAAATCGGTTGCGTACTTCATTAAAAATTTCAAACTTTTGAAAAAATATGTATGATTTCGGAGAAGGTTTACGTTGATGACATTCTCAACTCAGTCAAAGTTTTGACGTGAAGTCGGTTATTTTAATGCCCTGCATTCGTTGATTATTTATATTATGTTATAATTCTTTTAAACAATATTTTAATATTAAATTAGCCAGACTGAGGATATTGAATTATTATCTAAAATAACCATTAGTATCAACTTTACTGCATTCATTTGAATGAAATGGTTTGAAGTAGGTAACGGAAATCCAACTACAATTTATTATTTACATTACAAATTCTTTGAATCCAAAAGTCCTATTTTTATCCTAGAAAACCATCCAAATCGGTCTGGAGCAATTAGCACCAGGTAGATCCAAGGCTTGTTAGCTGATTTCCATATTTATGTCATACGTTTTATTATTATATGTATTATAACAAACAAACAAACTCTTCAGATTTATATTTGAATTGATATTAAGTATGTAAGTAAATAAATCAATAAATCTGATTAGGAATTAAAAAGTAGTACAGTCGGCTTAGAACAGCCCTTCCGGTCCGCGATCAGTGTATCGCAAAGGGCGACTAACGAGTGACTCCGCAGGGCCCGGCTTGCTGGCGACCGCCGACCACGCTTCATGTTAAATCTGCGGTCCAATGTTTCCGCTCCGGCGGCAGTGAAGTGCTCCGTCAACATTTTATGAAGAGCCAGATCCTGCGACCGCGTGTTTTCACGCGGGATTGAGGTCAAACGCTTAGGCTTTATTTTTAAATAACAATATTTATATTAAAACAATTGTATTACTACAAAAGTCAATATTTTATGAAGAGCCAGCTCCTGCGACCGCGTGTTTTCACGCAGGATTGAGGTCAAACGCTTAGGTATTACTATAAAAGTGAAAGTAAGGACTGTTCATTGAGGGATGCTCATTGCAAATACAAATAAACAAAAAACAAGATGCCGTAGTTTTGAAAGGTTTAATTTTTCTTTTTAGAAAATTTTGTTGCCAAGAACAGCAAGACTTTTTTACAAGTAGGTACACCTGTTTTACAATGAATTTCAGTGTTTTTCAGTTTTTCGCAGTTTCTCCGCAAACTCTGTTCCAACAATGTAATAAATGGCGCGTAGGTTTAAACTCGGGAACAATATTTTACTCGCCTTGCAATTTTATTTTCATGTCACAGAAGGAATTAAAAAACTATTTCCAGTGCTTTGAAAATCAGTTCTTAGAACCAAGTAGTTTAAGTAATTTAGTAATAGGTACATTCTCTGAATGTTTGTTTCATAATTTATGTTTATTTTTCTGGTATAAAACAAACACGTACTTACAACATTTAAATTTGAAATATTATAATTTAATGTTACCTTATTTTCAGCATTAACCCTGAAATAGTCATTTCAGATGTTTTAATGCTTTATAATATTGTATTAACTAATCTTGAAGGTAAAAATATCATTCGCTTTCTGTTCTGATGTATTTAAGAAAAGTTTTTCTTTAATACCTACGTTATCTAATCGTCTATTTTTCGCAATAAACTAGAAAGCTCTACTTACTGTTTCATTAGAAAAACCAGTTCTTTCTTATAAATTGGACACCAAACGTTACGGACCAAAACGACACCAATCATACATTTTTAAAAGTTTTGGGTTCGTGTCCCGATCTGAGTACAAGTTTTTTGTAAAAGTGTGAATGCTGCACCTTGTTATTGAAATCAGTCATATGTATCCTAACAACAATCTCCGCATATCTTTGCGGAGATTGTTGTTCCGCATCCACATTGGCGATGGGGTAAACCTATCTGCCTCAGACGCCAGTAGTTGCAGGTTCGATTCTCGCACGGAACAAGAAAAAAAAATATTCCGTGTCTGGGTGTTTATCTATTTAGGTATTTATATTCTAGGTTCCCCCTAGTTCGCTACATGGTATCCCATAACACAAGCTATGCTTACTTTGGGGTCATGTAGTTGGTGTGATTGTCTGGGGAGTTTATTTATTATTATATTATTATATAACTTTGAGTTTCAGACTTCTCCAAACTGACTGAAATAAATGGTCCACCCTATAAAAACATACAAAGTAAATTATATACCTATTATTTATTAGAAAATAAACTTAATTAACATTTAAGCGTCCATGACTCGACGGCTTATATCCGTGTTCATCGCAAAAATATCCATCGCCACCAGGATTCGAACCCAGGACCTGTGGCGTAGAAGGCGTGTGTGTCAAGTTGTCGATTCATATATTGATAACAATGCCAAAGTTGTTGAGAAAATAGACATAATAAAAATGAAGTAGGTATCTAAGTACAAATGGTTGTAGTAACCTTAAATTCTCCTATAGGTATTACTATTTTTAAAGTTATCTAAAATTATCTAATATTTTAAATACACCACCCAGCATTGGGCCAGCTTGGTGCATTTTGTCCTATACCTCCTCGTTACCCAAGGGAGAGATATGCACTCATAGCACTGCAGTGAGCTCATTACAAAGAGTTGTGATGTGACTGCTTTTAAAGAAGTGAAATTCTGTGATGCTGTTTGTTTATCTTTCACGCTGAAGTTCTGTCTACAAACTCTAAGCTTTCACCTAATATTCACACGGATTTCTCAGATGAAGCCGCAGTAAACATTTGAAGTTTATTATAAACTTTACCATAATCTTATTGACAAACGAAACTCAACATTTTTCAACTTTGCTCTCTTTTTCTAAATTTAAGGGAATATCGCCTTTATCGCAGATAGGATACAGGTTATACAGACAGGGCATGTCAGTCAGGTTGTCTGTCAGTCACTTCATTCAGTTCGCCCGTGGGTTCAATCGTGGACGGACCTGTGTCTCGCTGTGTAAGCGAAACGAAAGCTTAAAGCTCGAATATCGTATTTTGAAAAGCTAATCTTTGATAGAAAAATAGATTATAATGAAAGTTGTGGTATTTTTGATGCTATAGATTTCGCGCAAGTTGTTTTAAATTGGTGCTGTGCATTTTTAAATAAGAAATAAGTATTTTTGAGTCAAGTGATACGAGTATAGTTTTAGATTCATTTTCCCAATAGCGTACCTATTACGTATAGTAGAATTGTCTCGAAATCTTACTAATGTAAATAATTTAGTGACGTGCAAGATAATATATCGAGATGATAAAATAGTGCAATGTTGGGTTCAACAATAAATGCAATGTGCTCGAAGTTTTTGTGTAGTGTTGTTATAATAGTTGTGGTGTACTTTGTTGGATATAAACAAGAAGTGCTTATCGAGGAATCATGTAAGTTTTTATCAATTTTCTAATACCTACGATTTATTAATGGTGAAGTATTTTGAAAAAAAAAAATCTTTTAAATTACGATTTTATTTTTTAATTCGGTATATTGTTAACATTAAGGTTGAAAAGAAATGCAAAAGTTGGTATTAATCTTTCAAAATATACCTAAATAAAATGTCAAATCAAAATAATGGACCTAAACCTGGGACTGGAAAGTGTTGAAATAAAGAACAAACGAACAGAAAACATTCTATCATAGGTGTATTATTATCTATTCCTAAAGATAGAACAAAGTTTTAAGATTTAAAATTGTGAACCTGCATCTTAAAACGTATAAAACGTAATTTGTTTTAAATTTTGTCGTAAAATTATATTGAAATTGATGAGTTTAATAAAATACATGTTAGGTACTTTTCCTTGTAACATTAAACAGACATTTTACATTTTCATAAAAATACGTTGACTAACTCAACCTGTTTTTAGGAAAACATAAGGTAAAGGACATCCTGCAAACAACTCTTTCAATTGTCTGCCCGTCATAATCATTACACTAGGTAACATGAAAAGTAGGTAACAAACCTACTTTTTATGCATTCTGAATATTTGAATATTATACTCGTAGGTACCTATCTAGTTTTTATTAACGGATTTTCAATTTCTTCTTGACTCCAATCATGAGAATCTGCTCTAAAAAGTAAATTATACATTTCATTTGAAAACTATCGACCTGTGTGTGAACCGTGGTATTGCTACTGAGATCACAGTGAACTATACTCATAACTTAGCTTTTACATTGCAAATTGGCAGAAAACTTTCAGTGAGTACCTCGATTATTTAAAAATAATTTGAGCATTATAAATGCAAAAACTTAAAAACATTATTAAACATTGCAATGCTTAATTTTAACTGGGATTCACAATTTCTAAAAATATATTGGTCTCGGGTGGTCTTAGCTGCAAAGCTATGCCATAAGATGGAGCTACTTTAGCAATATAACGTAAAAACAAAAATGTGATAAGTAATTTCGAGGCGCATCACCAGGTTCCGGTAGCTCAGTGGAAGAGCACTGGTCCGGCAAACGAGAGGTCCCAGGTTCGAGTCCTGGTCGGGTAATTTTTATTATCACAGTTTTTCAGTCATCTATTTAAACTAGCTAAGATGTGGGTGCATACTAGGATATCCATTAGTTACCTACGCTGTATGGTTTCCATCAAGGCCATTCTCCCAGTACTAAGTAACTGCCCAGGGATTAATACTTACGTGTTATAAGCTTGGTGTCAATTTAAGTTATTTACAATACAAATAGGTACACTTTATTGCCAGAATCAACAGGATACAAATATATTAAAATATTGTATATAAATGGAAAACTTGATTAAAGACATTTTAGGCGGCCTTATCACTCATGAGCGATCTCTTCCAGGCAACCTTAGTTATCAAAATCATAGTATCTCAGCCATACTGCATTAAATTCTCACATCAATAATCTTAAAGAACTATTTAACCGGGTGTATCGCGTCACATAACTGATAGCTTCTTGCGATTTAACTCACGTAAAGTTTGATCCCGAAGGAGTTTCTTGATAAAATATGACTTTTAACCTTCCGCAGGAACTAGACTATGAAATTATTTTATCAAATGTGACTATTTTCTACTTGGGATGTTTATTTCGGCAGTAGGGGAGGCGAGTACTAGTTATCAAAAAATTTAAACAACCATGTTTAATTTGAAAACTGAAAAGAAAACTGCCAATTTTTATTTATTAATAATATAATTGGGTTATTAGCCTTTATTAACTGCACTTATTACATAGAAAATCTGCTAATTTGTATAAACTATTGAGAGATTAAAAACAAAAGTCGAGTGAGACAACTTACCCCCGAAGTGGGGTAGGTTGTCTCAAGCGAGGGTCCTTGTTGTCACAGGTCACTATCAGCATCACTGTCATGACTTGAGGTGCAATTTTGGCAGCAATAAAAAATATCTTTATTCCCACCGCATTTCACATGGACCCACTCTTTCTTTGTGTTTCTTATAGTATCTAGAAAGTGTTCTGTAGTTAATATTAAGTGTTTTGCAATATTTCTTCTGAAACTGCCAGGTCCCACTGCCCTCATCGCATGTATCATGACTTCTGCTGTTGTCCGACCACGATCAGTGAGTCTTTTTAAATTACTAGGCATTATGACTACATGAAACTAAATCAAAACGGTTGTTAAAACAAAAACATATGGAAAATACTTCTAATAGTCACAGCGACAACTAACCCAATTTTTTGAGACAACATGTACCAAAAGTATAAAAATATATTATTGCAAATGTGAACTCTAAAAGTAACAAAAGTAAACAATTGACAATGTTGTCTATAATTACGTTAATATAATAATAATATATTTATTTATTTTGGCATCTTGACCCCATTGTTAGTATTACAATCTTAAAAACTAGGTTAGTACAAAATTTCATATCAAAACGTCCTCATAGATAATATACAATCAATAAATTTAAATTACAGTCTATATAGGTCTACAAAAGTCTAATAAATTTTTATACTCAATTAATATTAAACACTGAATTATTATTTACACAAAGTTAAAGATACAATACTAAAAAAAATATATAATTAATCACTATAGTCATTTAAAATAATTAATAAATAATACCAGTCGAATTAAGTGTGATGGCGATAAAGTTGAAGCTAATGTAGTAAGTAATTATAAACGCGAGTTACATAAGTAATCATTATTTGAAATTTATTATCATTATGTCAGTAAAATGTAATAAAAAAAATTTGTGTCAGAAGCATTATATTCATGAATGTCAAAATTATAGTTCAATTTTAAAAAATAATAGTAGAAGGTCATATTAGTAAATTTTAAATGTCAAGAAGAACTACATAAAATATTAAAATTAAATTAAAACTATATCAAAGCGTCATCTAAAATTCATAAATAAATAAAACCAATTGCGATTCTAAAATTCACTAATATTACACCAGAACACTCATAAATTACTTCAATATTGAAAGTTCAGGCTTAGACGCAAAAACTTTTAGTATGCTATTAGAGCTAGTGCGTAGTCTGTTCATGAGTGAAGAGTTTTTATTTCTCATAATAGCATAAAAATCGTTTACTCCTGCTAAGGCAAACATCGTGGATGCGCTACATCTCCAAGGTAGTCTCAGTAATAGCCTCAGACCGTTATTGTATTGAACGAGGAGGGAGTTCAGAGCAGCCCGCGAGCCGCGGCCATACGACCACAGGCCCGCCGTGTAGAAAGACTGGCAAAAGGCTTTGAACAGAGTAATTTTAGCCTCCTCACTACAACGTGCAAACCTGTGAGCCAACATGTTACACCTCACTGATAGAGCTCTTCGCTCCCTCTCAATATCAGAGTGATCGTTAAGGTCTTCGGTTAGATAATGGCCCAAGTATTTAAATTTAGTCACATGGTTCCGTGTTGAGCCAGAAAGATTTATTTTGGGCTCATATCTTAAGGACTTACCTGGGACTTAAAACACCATATACTCACTCTTCTTACTGTTATATATAAGACCATGAGACCTCGCATATTCCTCACATCTATTTATTAAAATTCTAATAGAACCCGCTGTAGGCCCCAGCAGAACCATGTCATCGGCATAGCTCAAGTTATTCAGACTCACACCATCAATCTTGCAACCTACTGGCATTTTGCTAAGTTCTATTATAAGATCGTTAATGTAGAGATTGAAAAGTCTAGGTGAGGTGATACCACCCTGTCTTACTCCACAGTTCAAGCCATAATCACACGACAATGAGTTCCCCCATTTTACGCAGTTCTTTTTATTGCCATACCAGTGCCTGAAGAGCATAACAATCTCCAAAGGTACACCCGCTCTCTCAAGCTTTTCCCAAAGGATGTCATATAAATTTGGTTATTTTTGCATTTAAACAATATGTATAAAAAAACTTAATAACATATAAATAACTATATTCAATAAACTACCTCAAAGAAGACACCTAAAGAAGACGTTTCATAATTTGCTATCACTTTGTACAACCGTTAAGAAAATGGCAAAATATTAACTCTTTATCATAAAATTATAAAAACTCAAATTGCTTCAGTAGTTTTCGTGAAAAAAAAAATTACTTTAATAAAATTGTTTTGTTGGCAACATAGGTAATACCTATCTCAAATAAGGAGCCAAGTACGAAGAGTGTCAGAATCAGTCAGCAGTGTTGCTACTATCAATCAGTGATATAATATATTAATATGATATTACTAATTCGAACATTCACCTTCCATGTTATTGTAAGAATTTGTATGTTAAGTAGGGAATGATATGATAGTTGTTGATTTTAATAACAATTTGGAGGTTATGGCAATCAGCCGCTGTTTGTTGATTTTCATGTCATGCATGCATTTGAATGTCAATGTCAACTCAAAGACATAAATGTCATTACATTATGGCGTTCGTGTTGATGTCTAGAAAAAAAACAGTTTTATAATATTTTTTACAGGAACAATAGGCCACAATGACATGAATAGATAGTAAAATCATGAACCCATTACAATGAAGTTTTGAAGCAAGTATTGTACTAGTCTTAGCATTAGCTCCATACATTCGCGGATCTCGCCTTTACTAGTTAAAGATTTTTTTATACTCGTATTTCTTCCAACACACGTATACACAACACACAATAGAAGTGTGGCGGCCATGACGCTTTCTGATGTTGGTAGGACTGTGATGCGTTGTGAAATGCCAAAGTTAGATTGCAATAAATCCTTTTAGTTTTTAGAATATCGACTGCCGCTACGAACAGTATCGAATCTGCAAATCACATACTTTACAAGAGAGCAGTTCAAAGTTATATTTTGACCTCCAATCACAAATTATAATAATGTTATAAAACTTATATTCTTAAAAGATAGCTAATTTCATGTGTTTCTGTTTGCCTAGACTTGGTTTAAATAATAAACGTAAATTGTATATAAAATTCACATTCGATGATATACCATGTCAAAAAAAACTGCAATATCATCGAAAGTGGCATATTCAATAGTATTCACGGTTCATAAAATTATAGAAAATATCGAATCTGCCTGTTTCGATGATATTCTTTGACAATTCATGTAAGAAACAAAAATAGTGCTACACTTTCGATAGGTAGCTTATTTGCAATTTATGATAATAGTGGACTTTTGACGCAGAAAGAGGCATATTAAAATTAAACGCTAGTTTGGTAATTTAAAATACACATATTTATTAATATAAAACATAAAAACTAGTCATCTTACCATGAGATCAATCACGAGTAACATTATTTATTTAAAGAAAACTAAACAAACTGTTCATCACAGAATTAAATCACACACATCTTAAATCTTAATAAATGAAATCTTTTAACGACACATTAGTGTTCGTAGGTACCTAATGTATAATGAGATTATTAAGTCTTATGTAAATTAATTAATCTTACCGTGTAACACAACTGTGCCTGTCTATATTAATCAGTCACTATATTCAGTCTCGTTAATAGAAACATCTTTAATGGTAGGTATATAAAAATTAAATAAAAACCCCTCAATTTGGTATTTTAACAAAAAATAAATTCTAATAAACACTTAATATCTACTAAAAAAATAAACTGTAAAAAAATAAAGTCTCAAAATTATTCCAAACAATAAAAATCATTCTACAATTATTCATCCAAATCTAATCATCTTCATCACTCCCCGAAACATTTTCACTTTGAACCTTTTTAAGATTTTTAAAAAAGGCATGATATTGTCTAGGGATATGTCCTGCTTCACAAAGATGTATAAGATCTTTATATTTAGCTTCCGGAATTGGTAAAGTATCGGAATATAATGGTTTCAGTGCGTCGTTGCAGTAATCTACAACTGTTTTTTTGTTGCGACGTGTCTGAACTAAGGTATTTAATCTAAAGTAATCACCCTCCAAATCATATTTGTATAAAATAATGTCTGGTTTAGATCTCTTCACACAAACTTCCTTGATATTATTCCATTTGACGTCATGATTCGAAGTGTTTTTCTTAAAATTTCTGTTTTGCAAGAGTTCTTTCAAATCGTACAGCATGTCTTGAGACACTTCAATGACGTTATATGGCTCATTATTTGTTTTGGCCCAGCGAACCAAAGCATACCATTGATCGGGTGTATATATTATTTTACCCTTCGCAGTTCTTTCTATTAAAGCATGTACACTGTCTGCTTCTTGTTGAGTATGACCAGACTCCAGAAATCTGTGAGTGATATTAATATTATATTTGTTACTGGCGTACATGTAGAGACTATATATCACTCTATTGCGATTTTGACCATTACAATTATCCGACCAAAACCGTATGTCAATTGCACCACGAGCCACCTTTTTTTCTATAAAATCTAACAAGCAACTTCCTACCTCGTTTGCTCCTCGTTTACCAACATTTTGTGGCCATAAATAACAAGAAGCTTCCTTAATCCCAGTGTCAAAAACTGTAAAATGCATCAATGATAACTTTCTTTTATAATAAAAGAGAGACACTTCGCCAGAAGGGCAGTTAAGTAATTTCTGAAAATCGAATGTTGCACAAATTGTTTTTGATGTACTCTGAATGGCTTCTTCTTTATCTTTTGCTTTATATTTTCTTGCAGTTTCCTTGTTTAAAATATGTTTATTATGAGCCAGTACTTGTTCTTCAGTAGGGCTCACCTCATTAGAAAATGCGTGGCACTTGTCACACAAATCTTTTTTCGGAATAAAGAATGCAATATTCATATGGTCGTTTACAATGGTTCGGTATTGCCTTTCGGTCTCAGCTGTATTATTATATTTCGATAGTTCTGGCCAATCTTTGTACATTGAAAACATCTTATTAAAACTTAAAGAGTTATCCAAATATAATTTACTTGTATTTTTCCTAGTGTAATGGGATTCAACGGGTTGGAAAGATTTGACGTGATCACAAACACTGCGTATCATTTCATCATCTATCTTTTTCGGGTGATTTAAATGTTTTCCTCTATTGTCACTGCTAGTAATTCCACAAGAGTCTAATTTGCTATGTGCTGTTCGGATTATTTGATCGGTGATAGCGAGAGTGCCACAGAACATCTTTAAACAAACTTGCTGAGTCTCGAAGGTGGAATCATCCGTAGGCAAAGGTAAATAATATTTTGTGGTAAATTTTCGTCTAGACGGATTTTCAGTTGTCATCCTTTTTTCATCAAATCTTTTAGTAAATTTATTTATAAACTCCCACTGCTTAGTGTGGTCGGAAAGCTGCCAAAACTGATCAAAAATATTTTTTCGCATAGAATCTGTAAAATCCTTAGTGCATTTCAACTTACAGGTTAGAGGACATGGTGGTTTCATGGATTTAGCGGGCACAATTTTACCTTTCTTGGAAACATATTGTAGCCCGCAGTTTGTCAATGTTTTTCTACGAACATCGACCCAATCTTTGATGTGCCGTTTTCGTTTACGACCAAGATCAGTTTTGTACGTCGGCTTGCGCTTGCGTGAAGAAGATGGATTAGGAGAATTACTGAATTCACTGTCGGATATTGAAATTAGTGAACTTAAACTTGGTATATTTACAGGGTCATCAGTTACGTTTGGTGTTGTGTCAATAGGAAGGTCTGGTCCAGAAGGAAGCAACTGCATCAGTAATCTTTCTTCATTAGGGGCGTCTACGGGGTCTTCAGACAGGGGTATACCGAAAGTAAGGTCTTGTCCAGAGACAGGTGATGGCATTGGTGTACCTTCTTCACTGCCAAGTATAACATTATGGGAATCATTTGCCAGACTTTCATTAGACTTGTCTTCTTCTAGTTGTGAAGTAGGAAACACAATATCATCATAAATATTGTTCAAAAGTCTCCATTCTTCTTCGGTGTAGTCTTTATAATGAACAGGGGATTCTAAAATAAAAGAAAACACCTATAAAATAAAAGAATAACTAATAAAAATATCTTACATCTATCGAAACTGCCAATACAATAAGCATTCAGCGTAGAACAGTATAGCAACTGGTAGATTCGATAAATGTCGCCCGTAGAATACAATCGAAACTACCACATTCGATAATTCACTTGCTTAAAATGTCCGCGTAAACTATCGAAAGTGCCACTTTCAATATTTGTCAATATTATTTTTACGTGGAACAGTATCGAATCTACCACATTCGATAGTTTTGTTTGTTAACCCCCATTATGATGCAACAAAATTATTATTATCTATTATTTAAATAAATTCAAACATATACACATATAGCAAAACTTATTTTTAATGTAGGTAAGCAATTTAAATATAAAATATTCACTTACCGGGATGTTCGACATTTTTTTCGTTGATATCGGTTTCACAACGCTGTTGTTGTTCAACTTTTTTAACTAAATCAACCAAACATCTACCTCGCCTATTCATTTTCAAACTTAAAATAAGAAATAACAAAACACAAAGAAAAGAAACAAAGAAAAGAAAACTACTTAAAATTAAACAACATCAACACGTGCTTCCTTCCTCACATCGCGGCGAACACTAACGACTCGGGCAGTTACGATCGATGCGAGCGTATCGACACGTACGAACACGATCGAATGTGTCACATTCGATGATGTTAGTCGCTCAGAGTATGGAGTATCGATTTTATTCGACTTAAAACTTGTTTAAATATATATTTTTTCAAAAATATTTTTATTATTTCTGATAGAACATTATATGCACTTTCAAATAAAGCAATAAAAAAATTTTTGATAATTTACAATTTCGATACTGTTCGTTGCGGCAGTCGATATTACACTTGTGACGACTAGTACTTGTGAAAAAGAGGACACCCTTCTCCTAAGATACAAAATTAAATGAAAAAATCAATGTCAGACGACCGGCTGGTGTAGCGGTAACATACATTGCCTTGTATGCCAGAGTTCCTGGGTTCGAATCCCAGCGGCGGCGCATATTTGTGTGATGAACACAGATGTTAGTCGTCAAGTCATGGATGTTGATATGTTTATTTAAGGTTATTCTAATAAAAATATGTATTTATTCAATATGCATGTTTATATATTTCTTAAGTATATCAGTTATCTAGTATCCATAACACAAGTTCTTTAAGAAACTTAATTTGGGCTAGATAATGTTGTGTGAGTGTCAGAAATATTTATTTATTTATTATTTATAATGTTAATTATATCAATGCATCCAGTGGTATGATTTAACGATCTAGAATAATAATAAAACCAAAAATATTTAAAAAAAATTGCATACAGTTTAGGGCTTAAGAAAATTTAATCCTTAATCCAAAGGTTACATAATTAGGGAGAATACCCTTTACTAGCTGCGGTGGTCTTTAAATGGCTCAGTGTATACTTATTTATTGAAAAATCTATTATTATAATGTAAGCTATCGACCTCCCAAATAAAATAAAATAAAACACTCCGAAACTACTGTAAGTGTGCTATCGGAGATGCGTATTTTGTAAACCTAAATATTATTTAATCAGCTTAGATAGACAAAACCAATATTTCACTTAAATCTATAACAAATTTAAACCATCTGAACAACAAACGGTTTAATAACTTCATCACGTGCGCACTCCAGAATAATCAGTATAATTGTCAATAACGATTGCAATATTGTATCATAACGAGGAAGCAGCATGCGGGCTGCGTGGATATCATTGTATCAAAGAAAATTTATGTTGCTATTTTTTGAAATATATTTTTTTGAGTATTTTTATTTTCAGATCAACCTTCTATTAGAAGGTGAAAGTTTGTAAAAGGACATAGCTACATATGGAATATATATTTGTTTTAAGAATGAATTTGATTTACGCATTGACTCTATGGCGCAGAAGTTTTCATAACCAAACAGTAAAATTTATTAACTTAATTTGCTCTTCAAAATCTGAGATCTCATATACGTATAGTGAGCAAAATTAAAACGCGGACCACGTCGCGAGCCACAGTTATTACCTACCTAGTACATATACGAGTACAATAAAGTGATCGAAAATAATGGTCCGGCTGACGTTATTTACACACAAAATAAAGTTAAAATATCTGAATTTATGTTGCCAATAATCAAAAAGCTATTTTTAGGAATATAACTCTTATTAATATTAAACATTTCTCTACTACGTTATATTATTTGAAAGCTCATATTAAATTTTATAAAAGGGTTTTACATACATATTTGCGGAACCGTTGACCGGGGTCCTTTGTCAATTTTGTCAAAGGACGGAATGATAATACATACATAACTGTATTGAAAAAATTGTATGAAATTTAACAATTTGGCGTCTAAAAGAAAAAGAAGAAAAGTTTTAAACCTATAATAATTATAAGCATTTATTTCGTTATAAGGCACATTTTTACAATAATTATTGACAAGAGCCTCCTTTTAAGCACAAGGTGTCCTGTATCAGAAGACTCTGATAATAACTTTATAATTGAATAAAATATTTTTTTTAAAATATTCGTATAAATGAAATGAAATGAAATGAAATGTCTTTATTTGCAAGGAAGTCGGTACATTTTAGGTCTTAAAAATAGAAGTGAGGTCAACAACATCCTACCGACAGGTGTCAGTGTGCAAAAATTGTAATATAATATAAGATTTAAATAATTAGCTTTAGATTATACAATTACAGAATGTCATATTTTATTAATTTGGATATTGCCATGAAAAAAAAAAAAAACATATGGTCAGATAAAATTACTTATTAAACAAAATAGAATAAATTAATGAAATAAAATAAATTGAAAAAATTAAATTCGATGTCTAGAGAGATTTGTCATTTAGAAAGTCACTTGTGCTATAATACAGTTTGCTTAATAGTAGGTTAGATAGTCTCTTTTTATATAAGGATAACGGCAAGTTTTTTATGTCAAAAGGAAGTTTGTTATAAATTTTAACAGCCATGCATACAATATTTTTTTGGAAAATGCAAATTCTTTGAGCAGGTGTGTACAGCTTCTCTGCGTGTCGCTTACGACCAGAAATCATATCCCTATTTGTAGGGAACAAATTTGGGTGCATTTTCACAAATAGGCATACCTCATAAATGTATAGACAAGGCAACGGTAGAATCTTCAGGCTCTCAAAAATTGGTCGGCAGCTATCTGTATACCCATATAGATAGGTATTGTAAAAATAATTCCCAAAAACTAAAATAAAAAGATTGAGGAATCGTTTAGTCGCGTTTTTGCCGTATTATATTAACATATTACATTATCCACGTTTGTTGTAAAACTTGTGTAATGGTTAACTTAAGAAAACAAAATACATACACTGTGTATAGTTAAGTATAGTTAAGTAAATATTAGGAAAAAACATACAAACATCCAAGACCTAACGGCTAATATCTGTGTCCATCACAAAAATGTCCTCGCCCGCAAGGGCTCGAATCCAGGTCCTCTGGTAAACGAATAAAAATGGGTTCACAATTGAAACGAAGGAGAAAGTGCAATAATAATTAAATAGAAAGCATCACAACCGCCACAGCCACATTTTCAAGTCCCTATCAAATCAAATCAAATTTCGGGAAGCCAAAAACGTTGTATCAAAACCTATTCATAATAATAATAAAAAAGAAAAAAAACACAATGACGAGTCGAAAACCTTTTCGAAGCCGGATGAAAAATAGACCCTAATCCTTACTACACATACCAATGATAAGTAAGCACGATTAAAATAAATCAAATAATCATAATCTAATTTTCATAATCATAATCAATTTTTTTAATTAAAACCACACCTTGCATATTGAGTGAAAATGTAATTGATAGCTCAATTATATTACCATATTTTTTCCACTCGGATAGTTATTAACTCTTTTCAATAAAATTGTTTTTTTCTACGAAGAATTCTTAGTGCTATTTATTCAGCGCTCTCGACTTCAATTCAATTCCAATTATAACACGATTTATTGAAGACTCTATAACAAGAGGATAGCTTGTACTGTTGATGTTTTTTTTAAAACCTTTCTGTTGAACTTTTCTGTTTCGCGAAACTTTTAAGTCGATAAAGATTTTAAAGATAATCTTCTGAAGCGATGTTTATGGAAGCCAAGCGTGGGAATACACCAGCAACACAAATATAACAACAAAACGTAAGGTTCCTTTTAACTTTGTATGCAAATTATTGTGCCAGTTGCGTTCGGCTGTTATTTTTTTTTATGTTTTGTCCTCAAAATTCGCCAAAGATTTTATATGAAAAGGTTTGAATGCAGTCATTACGTGTCAAGAAACCTTGTTATTCTATTATAATTTTAGAAAACATGGGTTTTGTCTCTTTTTTTAATACAAACCAACCCAATTATGCGTTTTAATCAAGATAACACGGTACTTTAATGTTTATCATTAACTGTGTAGATATCTATCCAACACTGAAAAGATTTTGAATAGGACCATTCGTTTTTTTACAACAAATTTTTGTAGGAATAAAACTGGATGTGCCAAAAATATAAATTTTATTAAAAAATAAACAAAGCAAGTCGAAGATGACAGCACAGGATGAAAGAGGTCCTCTTCATAAAATTGCATAATTTGGCGGCAAATTTTGTATGGAGAGTGATCACAACGCAGGCTACCCTGAAAGGATCCTACTTCCAAGCGGGGGATACTTCGATTAGTCGCCTTTTGTGACACACTTATCCAAGGTCAGTAGGGCTGTTCTAAGCCAGCCCTACACAGACAGACATATCTGCTTTTTAATGACAGATACAATTCGGGCTCAAATGATTACAAAATCTCTCCTACGTCATCATTCCGGTGTAATTAAGAAAAAACATGTATAAAATAAAATGAAAGGCTAACGTAGGCAATCGGTTTTAATACGAGCTAAGGTAAGATAAGCAACACGAGTTAGTAAGAGAATAGGATAAATACAAACATGATCGATAGTTTATTTTATTTTCCCATTTGACATCTCGAGTGTCCCCGATTTACTCGTAACGAAACATCAAAGAAGCCGCAATAGGTCTCAATGGCAGTTTACTACACAAATGATTTGAGCACCAATTCTTCGAATTTCGTTTTATTTCGCTTTATTTTCATATGTAGGTAAAGGCTAAGATATGGCTTGTTAAAAAGAGAACTGAACGACTAAAACTTTGATTATCTAAGTTGAAATACAACTAAAATTTCATATTTCCAGCATGGTATCAGATACTGGATAAGATTAAATAGCAAAGCTATGGATGCAGAACCAATTTCACTCCACTCCATTTTGTATGGATATTACTGCACACTGAGGCTGCTTGTAGTAAGGGCGTGGCTCTTCTGATTTTATGCTTGTTAGCAGTAAATTTTCTTAAACCTTCATTCATAATATTAACCTAAAGAATCAGGTAACGCATAGGGCGGATTAGAATAGCCGCAGCGACCTGGATAATGAAGGTGCAGCCGCGACGGCAATCACCCCTGAAGAAGGACTACATAAGGCTGCGTTTCCACTGACGTGGAGCTGAGCAAGCGAGCATAGTGATTAGATAGACCAATCACTATGCTCGAAACCTCTGCTGCGCTTTAATAGAAACAGAACGAGCATAGTGGTTGGTCTATTCAGGCTCCGCTCCGCTCACGCAGCCTAAGAGCCCAAAACTTGTTAGCAAACACGCTTCATAAATAATTACTTATGAATCACTGAATAGTTTTAAATCTCTTGAAAATAATCATTTTTACTTGTTCATTTTATTTAGATTAAAGACAACGTGAGTATATTCATTTACACAAAACTTCGACGTAGATAGATACTGATACCACACCTTTAGTATAGGAACTGCACCACGAAGGCGTAGTACCTACGGTATCTTAGTTCTCTTACGATTATGCAAATGAAAACTAATCCAATAGTTAGGTATGTAAAATATATTTTTCTTTGTACAGAAGCCAGCAGATCAAGCGTTACAATACCTGTCAAATTTCCACAACCAATTTTAACTTAATTTCGAGGGCATAGAGTTCAGATTCAAGTAAATTTTTTTGACGGATTTGTAACGCTTAATGTGCTGCCTTCTGTACATAATTTACATATGTTCACACGAGATTTGCTGTAATTCTCGAATTGTAAAGAACGAGAGGGAAAATATTACGTAGTTCATATTTTCATAAATTTTTGATAGTACGGTTATTTCTTGCCCTATATTTTTTGCGCAAATTTTCAAAGCGCGAAGGCTAAATTCAAAACCTCTATCTGAGGGTAACCCCTATCTGAAAACCATATTGACGATATAAAATACGCCACTATGTCTACGCCAATACGTTTAAAGCAATAAAAGTTCAACATTTTGCAATTCTTTTCGTGTGTAAAACATATAAAATTTTTTGTTTGCTGCCACGAGCAAACACCGAGAACTGAAAAGGTTTTACATTTGTATTCACGTTACGGTTTTCGTAAATAGCATTACTAGTGCTTTGGAATCATAGAGCAAAATAATTCAGTTTAACTGGTTGTTACAAACTAACGCCTTATACAAAAAAAGGGTTCCATTTTTGAAATCATCATTATTCATCATCAGAGCTTGAAGTCGACTTAGAAGTCAACATGTAAAAATAATGATTTTAAATAATAACCCCAACATAATATGGTAGATTTATAAAAGAACAACAGTCACTAATGTTATATTAAGTTGACGATTTTTTTGACTTTGACTCAACCGTTTATTTGGGTGACCAACATTTTCATTTTTGATGTTTAAATATTTTAACAATGCATATTTTGGCCTAAACTGCGTCTTTTTATACGCGTTTCACACTCTCGCGAGAACTATAGCGAGAACTTCTTTGCATCCACACTCTTAAAGTTCTCACTACAGTTCTCCGGCTCGATGACTTTGGGCGCTGAAGTAACCGCTGCGGCAAGTTTATTCGCATACGCATTCGCATATTATACTTATGCGTATAGTAAAAATAAGCACACATAGGATGTAAAGCCTTGAAATCGAAATTTTTTTGTCACAATTTATCTTTATTTGTTAGTAAATATACAAATCAAATATATAAGAAATTAATTTGTATCCTCCTGGACACTTTTCAATACTAACAATATAAAAAAACAATGCAAAAGTCTCTCTCTCTAACGGAGTTACGCGGGCGAAACCACGGGCAAAAGCTGTCTGTCAATGAATTTAGTCATTCAACTAATCCACTCCAATGCTTTCTTTCAAGTCAGTCGGCCATATTGAAGTCAATACATTTCGCCTGTTCTCGCGTTCTCGCGCTCCTTTGTCTCGCGTAAAAAACCGACAAACAGTGGAGAAAACCGCGAGAACTTGAGAAGAATACGAGAATCGGCTCCACATACTCGTTTCTCGCGTTCTCGCAAGATTCTCGCGAGAGTGTGGAACAGCTATAAGGCTTAGTCATAAATTTTCATTCTCTGGCTAGTTTGATACCATTTTGAGGGTTGGCGGTTTGTCATGCGGTACCCTAATTCTGTGTTAAGCTATGCCCCAAATTATGTTATGGCAAAATGTTTGTATATAACGTGAGGAATCACTTTTCAAGTATAACTATAATTCAATATGTATTTCAAATAGTAATAAATATTAAAATTATCATCTGTGAGTAGTTCTTGAGATATTTGGAATTTTTGTTTTTTTTTTTCTATAAAACAGATTCTTGGACAAAATTTTTAAATACAGCCGACCTATTCCATTTTATCATTACCTACACTGGTAATTATTGAGGCGGTACCCTACCACTCAAACTCCGTTGATCTGAACAGCCTGTTTTAACCAAAAATACAGAAATAAAATACCTACGTTGATAAATCTTTCCCTCTGCAATTGAAAACTTCATATATTCCACGCAGTCCTTCCTAGTTTGTCATATAAACGTGCCTGAAACTTTATGAAAGCACTTTGAAATCGCACTCGCGATAAGCAAATAATGTTTATTTTAAACTAAAATCTCACTGTGTACCTCCAAGCTGCAAGAATCAAGATACGATACTTAAGAGTCTGTGTGTTTGTTTGAATGGGTCAACCTCAAAACTTTTAGTAGGATTTAAGTTGAATCTTTTTCTCTTTAGCAGGCAGCTCTTTAATGAATTTTATCAAAATTTCTAGGTTACATCTGTAAAACTGTACTTAGCTGATATTTATAAGACTCCAGGAATGGAATCAGTTGAGTTCAAATGCCTCCTCTACTCAAACTGTGCTGGGTTGATTATAAAACAGGCAATGTTCACACTTCCATATCTAGGCGGTAGCAGTATGAAAACACACATTAAAAAAATACAGAAGGCGAAGAATTTTCAAAATGTGGTGCATAGTGTTATTTATATCTCACTAGATGGCGTTGTCAGCGCCATCTCTTGTTGATAATAAAACTGAAATTTAAATACTTACATGAAAACCACAATAGAGATGTTAACACATTCGAAGCAGTACTTCCAAGTTTGTAGCAAGCGTGCCTGAAACTTCACCTACTTAAGTATTTGGAACACGAATTTACCAAGGACTTGATATTTGAACGTCACTTAACTGCTTGATTTCTTGCTCATGAGTTAGTTTCTTTGAATGGATCCATGGATTAATACCATAATTTTTCTAAATCTCTTTAATAGAAGGTTTTTTTGACTTTATTAAGTAGGGTAGACCAGGGACAATTGTACCATTTTGCCTTTGGCACTGAATTGCTAGTTGTTTTTTAATATTTATTAAATAGTGTTAATACTCAACGATACCTATGTTAATAACCTAGAGGGTAGAACCATTCTTATGGCTATAGAAACAGTATAAACATATTATTTTTTAATTTGAGTAGAATTGGGAAATTGGTACAATTGTACCCCATCACGGGGTAAATTGTACCAAAGTTTTGAGGAAATAAAACACTGTTTTTAAGCAAAGAAATGTATTTCTAAATATGACCTTAACTCGGCGATACAAACTTTAATGTAACTAAAATTAAAAGACAAAAAATTTCACACAAGTAACTGAAATAACTTTCGTTAACTTGAAAATCATAAAACATATTTTTTTTCATCTCTAGCAACAAATTCTATAATCAGGACATTAAAACATGGTTAATTAAGTCATAGAAGCTACTATATTGCTTTTATAATTGTGATAAACGACAAAAAAACACGCAAATAATCAGTTATCATATTGTATGGAAAGGCACATGTAACAATTGTCCCCTTGGTACAACTATCCCCTGGTACAACGTTCCCCTGGTACAATAGTCAGAAACTGGCTAATATTTTTCCTTATATAATATTATACAAAAAATATAAATATTCCGACAGAAAACAATTATTCATATTATAGTTTATTTATAGTGTTTATCAACCATTTTAAAATTCCCTCGCAAAACGCTCTGAGTCATCAAGTCTGGTCTCATCAAGGCATCAAGCTGCAGGTGTGATGTCATATTTAAGAAGAAATAAACCAATGGATAAGAATATTTCAGCTTGAGGCAACTACCCTATTGTCCCTTACATATTAATCAGTCTACAAGTTTAATTCGAATTCAGTCTTGTACTTAATGAATTATAAAGAGATCACATTATGGCATTTGTAGACCTGATATGTCTTAAAATTAGTCTGATTCGCAATTGTGGCAAATGTAACAATTATCTTGCTGTGTGCATTCTTCATGGGCCCAGTCATGGCATTGGACGCATTGTACCCATTGTTCATTTGGCCTGCTGGAAGCAAACGATTCCAAACATACCAGGCAAAAACAGTCTTCTTCTTCCTCACTACTTAAATCACTTGCTTCAGTCTTTTCTTTAATCTTTAGTTTCTTTGTATTTGGTTTAGGCTTAGGTTTATGCTTAGGTTTTGGCTTAGGTTTATGTTCAGGTTTAGGTTTAGGCTTTGTTTTAGGTTTAGGATTGTTAGCCTTTGGTTTGGGATGAACAGCCTTTTGCTTGGATTCAGATTGTTTTGTTTTTAGTTTAGATTTTTCGGAACTATTTATGTTTTTCTTTACTTCTTTAGCATTTCTTTTTCGTTCAACTTCTTCCTGTTCTATTCTTATAGATTCTTTTATCGGGTGTATCTGTCCAAATCGCGGACTTTCTTTTCTTTCGACCCTTGTTTGTCATTTTTCGTGGCGGAGCCTTTGGAAATGGCCTTATTGCTTCCGGAGAGAATACTTTCATCGAAGCTTTGCTGGTTGACGGGCCTGCTATTTCAGCAACTGAAAAGTCTGTGACAGGTGGTGGTGTACTTGGGACTGAATAATTTGGATTTTCTAACTCTGCGAGAGGATCGACTGCCCATTCATTGTTTGAACCATAATCACAAATAAATTCTTTCTCAAAACTGGTATCGGTAGTAAGTTGAGCTGTTTTTACTAAGGACGATTGATTATGAATCAGATGTGTCAAAAGTTTATAGCAAATATGATGGAGAGTTGGAGGTGTCGCCGCAAAAAATGTATTAAATCTATGTTTAGTCTGAACGGGTCTTACAGATATCGTGCGGCTCGAATCTTCTGTTGAAGCACCGGCGAATTGAATAACTGGATTGGATATGGGTCTTTCAGATGTCGTGTGGCCTGAATCTTTAGCTAGTGCATCGGCGAATTGAGTGTCTTGATCGGGAATGGTTCTTTCACAGGTCGTGGCATCAAAATATTCAGCTGGTGCATTGGCGAAATTTTCATCTACATTAGGAAATTGAATGTACTGTTCAGGTAAAGGTCTGTCCGTCACATATGAGGGGCTGAAATCCAGTTCCGTGAATATATCTCTATTAAAGGGGTATACTCCCGTACAACGAAACCCGCCCTGTATATTAGTGGAAGTCAACGCCAAAGGATATGATTTGGCCACAATCGATGGTATGTCATATATAGACATTGTTTTGCCAGGATTATTGCGCATCCAAGCATCGCAGGCAGAGTTAACTGCTTTTTTTAACGGACCGTTAACAGAACGGTCTACGGGCTGCAACTTGTGCGAGCAGTGAGGTGGGAATGACAACATTACAATTCCATTTTCTTTGCAATAATCCAGGGCAGATATGGTGATGTGCGATGCGTGGTTATCTAAAAGCAGTATCAGAAATTCCTTTTCCTGCATCCATCCAGATGCGTTTCCTGCTCCTATGGATCCTAAAGGACCATCCCTTACAAAGTGTGACCTATATCTTATTAGAGGAAATATAAACATGGCGGGAATCGCATTTCCGAGTGCGTTTGCTGCGACTGTTACTGTCACCAATTTCCCGCGTTCTCCTGATGTTAAAGCGCCAACTTGACGCATTCCCTTCCTTGTAACAATTCTATCCGGTTTTTGGACAGTAGTTATGCCCGTTTCGTCTGTATTATATATATCTTTAGGTTCAAATTGATGTCTCTCCATGACTTTCTCTAAATTGTCAAAGAAGGCGTTTACATTGGTCTTATTGAAGCTTGTTGCTCTAGAGAGACTCGTTGCCTGAGCGCATCTTACTGATAATTCAGGGTTACGTTTCATGAAGCCTGAAAACCAATCTGGCCCTGCCATACCATTTTCGTCCCAGGTTTGTGGTCTTTTCAAATCATACACGACGGCTAGATCATGTGCTAATCTTCTTACTTCTTTTGGCGACAGACCAAAGTATATATCCGCCGCTCTTTGGAGATATTTGGATATCGAATTCTCCTGCTCTTCTGTAAACACCCTATTAGAAGATTTATAACCCATCGTTACTACGGTTCCATCACTGGCCGCTTCTCTTTTTTTTTTATAACGTATTAAAGAAACATGACACAATCCAAACATATCAGCTGCGGCGCGTATCGATTTGCCAATTAGGATTTCTTCGTAGGCCTGTTCGTATAGAAACGTGTCCTTTGACGTTCTATCAGTTCTTTTTACTCTGGTACGCGGCATCTGTTAAAAGAAGAGGTCAAGTATTAATTAATTTAGTAAGTTCTATGAATTTTCGGTAAAACATTGCACGCACAAACAACTAGGAACAAAGGTCTTTTCACGCCAAAACCAGTGATTCTATGTAATCAAAAATTATATTATTCGATAAACTTTGAGGATTTGAAAGAGTGTTCTGTAGAATACTATTTTTATTGCTTTTTTGAGAACTCCAGACATATAAGTTGTATAATATTTATTAGTTATTTTTTATAGTATGATACTATGTTATTCGTTTATTTGTTTGTATGTATACATTTATTATTTTTTTAATTTACATTTTGTAAAATACCACTTGCGTTAAAATACATCAAGCCTTACTTATGACTGTTTTGAGCTTTCGCGTTATTTATTCATTTACCCCAGTCAACCACGGTTAATGTAACTCAACCGAAACGTCGCGGCGTCGGGAGAAAATATAAGTACGTATAGTTTACGAAATACAATTTGCACCGACGAATCGGTGCAAATTATATTTTGTAAACTATAATCTCATACCTTTTAAAATTTTTGACTTGAATAAATAAATAGGAAGATTTACATAATTAAACGGTCTTATGGGGTCAATTGTACCACGGGGACAGTTGTACCGGTACAACCATACCCAAGAAATTGTAATGATTGTCCCCTCAAGGTCATTTTGACAAGAAAGGTAAATTACTTGTGAATACGAGCACTATATGACACAAAAACTATCAAAATGCATTGTCGCCAACTATACTAAGCATTTAAACAATCACCAATTAAAAAATACAGCTTAGATTTTCTGATATAACTAAAAAATATTACATCAAAAAACTTACTTTTGATGCGCAGAAATTTCTCCTCGCCGCGACACTCGCCCGCTTCGTGCCACGTTCGCGCGAGACTGGCGGTTGAGAGGCCCGCGTTTGGGGGCGCGCTTGATGCAGTCACACAACAGTACGACGCTTAGTTTAGAAGATATTTGCGATGGTTTAATCGTCCCCTGGTACAATTGTACCCGGTCTACCCTAATATCATAATCATTTCATGCTATTTTTTAACTAAGACTTCAAGAGTAGGATTGATTAACGGACGTTAAAATTGATCCTTTATGGTATTAAACAGTAATTTTCTTACAACTGCAAGTAAATCAAGTAGCACTTGTAAAAATGCACATGAAAAAACATAATAAATTCCCTATTTTGTACCGACTTACAAAAAAAAGTCTATATGAGTATTTTTCTTTATTCTTGTTACTCTGTTATTTCGTCAAAGTTTTTGATAATTATTGTTTCATTTGATGGAAGATACTTTAGGAGCCATTTAAATTTTATTCTAACTATGTTATTTTAAATTTAAAGTAAAATTTTATTGTAACTATGCAATAAAGAGTAAATGAATAAATAAATTCTCCCAGATTAAAGTTATCACTAATGAGCCGCGGTGTCTTAATAGGTGTTAAAAGTAATTAGTTTTCAATTGAAAGATCCCTGTGCCACTATTGTCGATCCTATACCAAAAAGGTATAGCTAGGATATGGACAAAATTTCAATTCCGTTTCAAATAATAACTTTCGTTCGAGGATTTCAAAAATCTAATAACAAGACAATACCGAGATCATGTTTTTGATTAAAATTTCCTCAATTCATGTTATTGTCGAAGTTCACAATGCACGAACCCCACCGTTCGTTTACTGGTCGCTGGAGTTCGGACACATTGTTCCATGCTCTCATGCTCATCTTTCTGTATTCTGTAGATGTCTAGTTCACCTATGTAGAAATTGATTGACGTAAAATGACAACATTTACATAAATTAGAACATCTTTCGATAAAGTGATTAATTTTACGCCAACTTCTAGAACTCAAATTGTACTGGTACTTTTAAAGCTCAGGATAAATATGCAAAGAAACAGACTCTTGGGCTTGACTGTATTATAATAGATCTTCATAATATCGATAATTGACGATTAGGTATGTAAACAGGAAACTTAAGATAAAACAAGCCTTTTTGATTAAATTAGTTATTTCAATTGTGTTAAGTCACTTGCCATCCAGTATTGGTGTAGTATTCAATAACTACAAATTGTTCGTAGGTACCATCAACAAACTAAGTATTTTATTTGTGAATGTTTTTGAAATTGAAATGAGAAAAATATTGAGAAGAAAATTCAGTTGTAATAATTATTCCAACCTTGTTGAAAAAACTTGATTCAATTTCACTTTTTTAATTAAAAAAAAAAAGTTTATGTATTACATTTCTATTTAAATATAAATGACTAATTTGACTTTTAAGGCTCTTGTTTCTGCATACTACTTAAATTTTACTAACATCAAATTCCATTTATCTTTTTCCATTTAAAATTAAAACGATATACCTAATTAAAAATAAATGAAGTTAACTACCTTTTTTTTGCTATCTGTATCAAACTAGCTATTTATGAATCGTCGTTGATGGCTACAGAGATATTTAAAATTAATTTTGATTGGTCGATTTATTTTAATTGGTTTCAATTAAGTATGTCTTTCTTTTTGCATGTACTGTATTTATTTAAGAAGTTTGAATTACTGAATTGAAATTAATTGTGATATAATTTTGCAAATATTAGGTATCTTTCCCTGTTTTTAAACTGAATGAAACTCTGTATTATACAGTTCAAGATGTATTATTGCATGCACTCACTTGCTAGGTCAGTTTTGAACTTATAATTTTCTTAACAGATTTGGATCTAGTTAGGTATACCTACTCACAAGAGTTTTACTACGATAACTCTCGATCAAAATATTTTATTTCTTTTAGCTAAGCCATAGAAAATACTTAAAATGTATAGTCTACTGAAATACGACGACCAACTTAATAGAAATAAAAATAAATATTATGCAGTACAGTCGTGTTCATAATACTCATAGTCACGGAAAACAAATGTAACTAGTTAATTTATACAAATCGGTGGAAAAGCAGTAATAAAAGAAAGATTAAACCTGTTATTTATTCTTCAAGCTAATTATTACGAAGCATTAAGCCCTGTTGGAATTGCTGAAAATTATCGTTTTTTGTCAAATAAAGATTCGACATAGGTACATGACGACCACTTTGGCGATGGGGTAAACCTGTCGGCCTCAGACGCCAGTAGTTGCGGGTTCGATTCCCGCACAGAACAAGAAGAAAAAAATGCTCCGTGTCTGTGTGTTTATCTATTTATATTGATGAAAAAGAAAATGTTTGTTTTACATATAATGGAACTCTTTCTTTAGGTATAATAGTGGGATTCTATACCTATCGCATATTTTTCGCGTTTGGTCGTAGTTTCTGTGTTTTCACAGAACCCTTTGTATCACATTATACACTGCGAAATCTGGGTAACAAAACATTTCATTTAATAGAACGAATCATGTCAACTTAAGAGATTATGTAATGAACTTGCTTTACTAAAGAGCCTTCAGATCGTTTTAGTTTGACTCCTTTTGACATGGCAATTAATTGGTTTTATAACTTGACAACCTGAGGCGTAAACTCTTCATCTAGTGACCATGTTTTTTTAAAAGGAAGGTTTTAATCTATACGATTCTTTTGGTACCTATTGCTTTAAGGCCTTTTAAATTTAATTTCCATTTAAGGCCCGAACTAAGATTGCTCCTACGCATAATCCTCACCTTAAGTAGCTAGCTGCGAATTTAAGTTAATAGATTTTAAATTAAACGTTTTTTCGGAAAGCATCACTTATCAGGAAGGCAAACGAGGAACTCAGCAGACATTGGTTGTTATTTACGTCTAGATATAGTATGACTATCCTTCTAATTTGTGGTCTAGATCTACGTCTGAACCTTGTTACAACAAAATATTGGGGTTTATCTATACCTTCCTGAATTTATATTCTAGGATCAGGCCCAGTTTGCGACATGGTATCTTATTTTAAAAGCTTTACTTAGTTTGCGGCCATGTAGTTGATAGACTGCTTTTGGAGTTGGGAGCGATTAATTAATACAAGCCTGAAACCTTGATTCAAATTGAATAATTTAATTATACATGATTACGTGAATCGTGAAGCCTTACGACATTACAATGAGCTTAGTTAGCAGCTGTCATTACTTTATCTTACTTATATCCTTTATCTTCATGTGGAGAAGGTTTCCGTTTATTGCTTCTAGTTTGTTGATACGAACTGAATTGAAAAACTAAAGCTCAGCTGGCTTAGGATGGCCTAAATTTACATAATAAAGCTTGTCACACCTTCAGAGTTCGCCTGGCTTACGACCACCCTTCGTATAGAGTCGTTCGCCAAATATCAGCGCTCTTGTCGTGATGTGTTTTGGCAATGTTTTATGAACAGATAGTTCATTCCTTGTCACTTTATATTCATCCTCATCTTTATTTACCAACGAGTAAGATTGAGGTTAAAAGTAGTTGTGTCACCGTTAAAACAAAAAAAAAACCCTAAAATATTAAACAAATCGAACTATATAGGTACCTACTCTTTCAAAATGATGCATGAAAGTTTTTGTAAATGGAAACAAAAGATTAAAAACAACAGAAACTGTGCAACGGTACACGGTTAAGTGTACTTATGAAGTGTTGAAGGGTCATCATTATCCCATTGTTTCATGAGAAATAATTATGAAAGTAAGGGTTAAATTATGCATATATTTGGGGCTAAAATGTTTGTGAATTGTTTGTGTTTTGTGAACCTAACACAGGGGTTGTAGGATAGAATAAAACATTTATAAGATGCTTGCGTGCGAATCGCCTTGAGTAAATGAAACGTGTAGTAAATAAACAGCCACAATACCCAATTACACATGTTTAATTGTAGCTCCTCAGTAAGCTGTAACGAGGTAACAGGGGAATTAGGTGGCACCGTAGAATACACGCAGATTCAAAACAGTCTGGTAAAGTAGTTTATTTTTCACACAGACCTAATAGCCTCTTTTATTATGCGGTCTTAGAACCTCTCAGACCAGATACTAAAACTCAAAAACAATACTACGGGGGCATTACACAGAAAAGAAAAATAAACATACTAAATAATTAACAATTTCACACAATTTCAAGACATTACCAAAACTTAATTATTAGTTTTGGTTTTATTGTTTTTTCTTTCGAACATATCTATCGATTCCGATGTATTTTATATGTGACCACATAAACAAAAAAACGCATATGAATCGAGAACCTTTTGATCCCTGAATTTGGTTGTTAATTCGAAAAAAGAATATCCAACATCAGCACGAAGAAGCATGACCTATTTCACTTTAAAAATATCGATTATCTCGAGCGGTCTCTCAATCATAATAAAATGCGGTCTTTGTTCAGATTAAAACACTGGGAACACTTGGCATAGACGTCTGCTAGTGAGGTGAAAATTTTATATGTTTTATCGATAATTTTTTGTTCCATAGTTATGTTTAATCCAATAAATTTATCGATATTATTTAAAAAAAAAAAATTTTTTAATTTAAAATAAACGCATATGCGATTAGTTCTGATTAAAAAGTGTTAAAATATATTGTTTGGACACAAAAACACTGCTGAAATAATATTTACAACATATTTCAACAGTAATAATAATTTTATGTATCTTCGTTCAATCGTATATTCTATGGTTGACAATATTATGAATATAGTATGTTCAAAACGAAGCGAACTATTTCTGGCTAAATCGATTTTAATTATTCAGTAATATAATAATATTTCAATGGCTTCTTTAAAAATAGGGTGTCACCATGCTGCCCATCACGTATTCATTTTGAAATAAAAAAATGATGAGTTAAGTAAGTACTTACAGCCCTTTTGCACTTTTAAATCTACAAGAATTTCTTAAAACGCCATACGTAACCACTAATGTTGCACTATTTCAAACCCGACTTGTAATTACAAATAAAAAAGTGCTTAGTTCGAGCTTCTCAAAATATAAATCATCGATTTAAATCTTAAAGTATCGATAATTACACCACTAAAGACGCTTTGTGCCGTTAAACAAATCTACAAAGGCATTCCTAAGTTGTGGCTTAACACACTAAGCGTGAACGCCATTTTTTGCTGGATCTTGTTTTAGTATTGTTAAAAATACAATAGTATTTTAGACTAGATTTTATCAAAATTTACATTAAAAAGTCGATTAAATAATGCAGCGTGTTTTAATTCTGCAGATTAATCATAAATCCTTCAAGGAAGATTCTTTTGAAGACCTGATGGTTTATGATGATAAGGATATAGATAGATGTAACCTACCTTGAGCCTTTGATTAGATCTTGCATTGGATTCAAGCTGGCACGGTAATATTATCTACAGTATTTCAACTCGGCCGCATCTTTGAAATAAATGCCTATAGCGCCGCGGTCCGTTTACATGTAATAGGTCTGCGCCTTCAGCATTTAATTAACAATTCCCTTCTTTGTGTTTACATGGTTGTCTGGTAGAAATCGCTACTCAGCGATAAGACCGCCAAGTTTTTATGTTTAATGTAAGTGTTCTTTTTCTTTTACTGTACCTTTATAAACTGAAGTGTAAATAAATAAATAAATAAAATAGTTTTGAACATACCTAAATGCGTTTTGTGTCAAAAACCTATGTTTACGTTTGAATAACAAATCGGCCTTCTTAATCCGAAAAATACTTGCGCCTCGACTGAGACGTAGAAAATGATTTATTATTAAATTTTAAAGTAAAAAAAAATTTCATTTTAAGGTAAAGCTCAATCGGTAATGGTTTCGGTATGCAGGCAGTTGCAACTGACCGCATGTTGAGTGCACGTCGAGATCGAGCCGCGTAGGTATAGCACGCGTTTTGTCCGATTGTATGAAGTTGAAATACTGATAGGTATAGTATTACCGTGCCGAAACTTTCAGTTACTTTGTACTGCAATAAGCCCCAGGAGGTAAGTGCTTGGCTAAAAAATAAAAAAAATAATAATTTCCATTGACAGCATTTTTAAATCAAATCAAATCAAATTTCGAATTGAAAGTGGTTTTAAAATAATAATTCAATAAATTAACAAAATTGATACTGACATAATGTGCAACAATTACATAGCCAAAACAGTGAAAATAAAAAAAAACTTTTCTTCTGAAATCCGTTTTTTCATTTCTTCATGAAGATTATTTTCATCTGATGTTAAAAAATGTAACAGACACCACATGAGTAAGACACTACATACATTCACATTCAGCGTCATCTGTTTCTCATTACTCCATTAAAATCAAAAAATGTACGACCTGGTTTCATACCGTATAACACCCACGTCAAAAAATGAAACATTAAACATGAAAAAGAAAAAAAATAGGTACTGAATACGTTAACAAACTTTTCAACGCAAGAATATTTTGTTAGCACACTTCTCGGAATAAAAAAAAAACAACATAAATTTTTCGAACCGAATTCGAAGTTTAAAATTCAAATCAAAGTCCTTCAAAAATGCATTCTATTATTGATTGATTAAACATTTCCGTACAACAAGTTTAACAGCGCAGCGTTGTGTTAACTTTTCATTGAAACTCGACTTTTTTTATATCAAAATTACATTTGGATTCAGACTGGCTATTGAGATTTTTATGAGAATATTTAGGTACATTACGAAGTCTACTGAATCATGATGAAACTGTAAGTAAAAAAATGTATATGGAATCTAGTTTTTTTTGAGAATTCACTCGCGTTTATAAGGTCAAAAAATACTTTATGTTATTTCAAAATTTATGAAGTTTGTACTTCGCCCTATTCTAATCACATGTTAGTAACATTATAGTTAGATTACTGAAAGTACAGTAGCATAATTATACACTTTGCAAAGTGGTTAAGTGAGGATTACTTTACATTGTTACCTATCATTATATTATCGCTACGATGATGATGTGAAATAACATTGGTGTAGTTAGATATATCTAGTTTTCATATTTTTTGTATGAATAAAGTCCTTGTTGGATAGTATCTAATTTGAAAAAAATGCGATTAGTTAACAAATCTCAATGTAAGTACAAACCTCGTAAATATTTTTCTGTAATCATTTCAAAATAGCTACAAAAATGAAATCTATGAGACAAGAAAACTGGCTTTCTTTTATGGCTTTTTTGAAAATAGTTTTTCGGATATAAAAAAACTATTCAATTTAATAAATTTTATTTAACTATTTAATAGCCATTTTTCAGCAGTTAATGAAATAATGTGATCAATTAAATATAATGTTCTACCCGTCATCGTTGTATCACTTTCAGTGAGTTTCGTATTTTTTCCCGCGAATTCGGGTTTTGTTGATACGAATGTTTGATTTCTTACTTCGTTTAATTCAGCTTCTGCTTTTTACTGAATGAAAAGAATCTATTTTGCAGGACTAGTTGTTACACACGGCTTTGATTTAATCCCAAAATCTTGGAAATTTCTACATACGATGTATCGTTTTTGTTATTCCAGGATTTTCCCTACTCATGTTGCGAAAACTAAAACTAAAGCCGTGCGGCGTGTCCGCGCTGAAATTAAAAAAAACAACCATAACCTTCGCAATGTTTTCCTCCCTTTTACTTTAGTAAATTAGGAAGAAAGGAAAAGATCAGCAGTTGATGTCAATTGTGATATTGGTAAAACTATGATTTTGAATCAAACGAGAATAGACGACCAGTGCGGCGAGTAGGTAACTCTCAACTCTCTGCCTCAAAACTCCAGTGGTCGCGAGTTCGATCCTATCACAACGCAAATATTTGTGTGCACGAAACATGATTGTTTGCATTGCTTTGGATGTATTATTCGTAATATTATATTGGATGCTTCAATATTACATAAAACTGTATGAGTAAGTAAATCCGTTGGTAATAGACCTATTACACAATCATATAAGTTTACCTAAGGGCTAGACGGCGATACTTTAATGTATGTCCAACAATTATAGTAATGCAAATATCTTTTGTTTCAGCTGAAATAGAAACTCTACATGCGCCGACGGGTGGTGCTGTTGAGCTGCCCTGTGACGTCACGCCTTCCTTACCCAACGACAGAATGAGTTTAGTCATCTGGTACAAGCAGGGGCACGAAACACCTATTTATTCGTGAGTATTAAACTTTTCATTTTAACAGCGAGTGAAGATGAGGGCGATTATGACGATACACTGCTTTTAAAAGTTATATCACACTTGTTCAGGAAAAACTGTCTCATCATATAACAATGTTGGAACACATTATCGCCGGAGCGGTGACAATATTTGGCAGACTTATATGAAGGGTGGTCGCTAGTCAGGCGAACTCTGAAAGGATTTACCACCAAATGGAGCGAATTATAGGCCTGCAGTGGGCTGCATGATACTGATTCCCAAAATTCATGTACCTATATTTATATTTACGACATCTTCTTAGTCTGTAGGAGCGTAAGAATTCATGGGTTTTTTATGGAAATACCTATTCTACGCACAGTCCCAAATCTTACTTTTAAAATAAAGATGGAAAATTGTAAGGATTAATGGAAGCATTTTTTTGTATTGTAAATTGAACAAAGCAGGGAGTATCGTGAGTGGATCCATGAGAACTGCTAAGTAAACTCGTTAAATAGTAACATTATACAGTATCATAGCTTCCTAGTAAAACTAGCTCTAACTTTAAGCCCATGTATAATATTTTTCAGTTTTTTTATTTTTTATTCTTTATTTTTGAAGAGGGTTTAATCTCATAAGATTATGTCACCCTCATAGAAAAAACAAATATAAACTCCTTATCTACGCTTAATAGCTAAATTAACAATATGGTATAGAGCTTTGGCTCTCTTAGATGTAGGGAACACTAGTATAGCATTACATGCTCCAACTTCAAATTTATTAAAAATTAAAACGTTCAGCTTCGTTCCGGACACATTCCATCATTATGTGGTATGCGTCTTCTACGACTTCACACTCCGTACAGTTAGGTGAGTTTACTTTACCCATCAGAAAAGCAAATTTATTCAATGGAATATGTCCGGAACATTTTTCAGTTCTACTTTTGTTCAAATTGACTTATCCCTGTGATTTGAACACAAACGTTCACACGTTGACGTGACCTGTCAGTTGTCAATTCGAAAACGGAATTTAATGGCGCATTCGTGACAAAGAGATTAAGGCTGCAAACTGGACGGCAGCGACAGCGACAGCGAGAGCGGCAGCGGCGCGGGCAACGATTGTCACGAAGCAATAGAAAGTATTCAGTTTGTATGGAACCGCGACAAATCGTTCCGCTGCCCACTGTCGTCGAGAGTGACCCAGATTTCCCGCGCCGTCCAGTTTGCAGCCTAACGTATAGAGGCTTAGTTCTGTATTTGAATTTTTCAATAAATTCAAACGTGTATAACTAATTACAAATTCATTCTTTGCTGACAAGTTACTTATTTGGTCTTTGGGGCGTAGTACCTGAAATCGAGGATTAAATATTTGTAGATCTTAAAACAGAATGGATGTTCTGTGGCGATAAAAAAGAAAGATGACACCTTACATTTTCTTAAGATACACAGTAAAAGTATATCTAACGAATTGCAGTTTAGAAAGATAAATTTTTCATAGTAATATGTAGCTCTTTTACAATGTAACAGTTAAGAAAACTAAGCAGTTATTCGAAAATTTCCTAAACTCAAATCTAAAGGGAATTGCTTGGAATACTTTATTCGTAGGATTCAATATATTTTTTTATTAAATAGAAAAAAGAAGTCAGTTAAGGGACAGAGGTTTCATTGGCATTTTTGTGGGCGATAGGCTGCCCCCTGTCACTGCAATAGTCGCTATCCATCATTATAATACCTCCAAAGTCAAACGTGACATCAAATAGTCTCATAACCTCAGGTGTTCCGCCTACCGCATAAGGAATACGGCGTGAAGTTATGTATGTATGTATGGTTAAATAAGGAGAAATATTCTCAAATTTTTAGATAAATTAACAAGAACCATAAGTTGACAATATGAAATATATTATCATATTCCTAACTTTATTGGCCCCTACTCCATAATATGGAACCCAAAATTAAACAGCATTTACGTCTGACATAACATTTAACGTCTCACTTTTTTATCAAATTTAACAAACCTACTAACATGACAACGTTCTGATAGGCGATAAAAATGACCGCAAGCGGCGACAGTGCCTTCTCCATACAGGGTGATGGGTTAATAATGGATCATACTTAAATAATGAAGTAAATAAATAAAATAGATGTTATATAGCTCCCTCGATTTCGATGTATAAATTTTTTTTTTTAATAATTGAAATTTTGTTTCCTACCACAGTATTATAATTAGTTGGCTACTTAATTAGCAGTATTTAAAAGAAAAATATTTGAAAACTGGGCCACAAAAGTACGAATGTAATAAAATCTTTTTTTTTCGACAAACCTTATGTATTTAAAAATAATATTCAAATTAGTTGTATAAAAGCAAGTGAACTATCCTCCAATTATATTTGATCCATTATTTACGGGAGACCCTGTATATTAATCTTATACTGACTTAAATAGCCACTAAACTTGCCGACGCGACTGTATCATGAACCACATAACTAGTTATTGGTTTTTTAACTTCTTATATTAAAGACGTGATAAAGGGCTTTTTAGAAGTCATAACTGCTATTTAATAGCATCTATTTGGGACACAACAAAACAAATGACTTAAATTCATAATGTGTTTTACTTTAAGTGTTTTTTAATGCCAGAAAAAGACAGAAAGAGAAAAAAATAGTTTTTGTATGCGACTGTCACGTTTCAGTCGTAAAATTTAACACTGGAGAGACTTAAAAATAAGAAAATGCAATATCGAAAACGGCCTATAATTGCTTTATATATTTCTCCATTTAAATAATAAAACAACAGTAATTTCTCATATAGTTATGGCTTCCAATTGAACGGAGAAAACTCAATCAGAGGATTTTCGCAGGTTCGATATCCGCGAAGGCGTGACGTCACACTGGTCTGATCCATCAACTCTTGGTGCTCGAGCGACGTTTCATGGAGACACCATCCCTGCTGTGCTGGTACTTACTCAATTGAGGTAGGTGAATTAAAGAAAGAAACAATAACGTCTACTTCACAGCTATGGAATAGTCTGGGACTAAAAAGAGCCCAAAATTAGTGGGATATATGGGACCCTAATCGTGTTAGAAAAAGCCGCTCGATAAAAAACTGCTTTGACTTCTTTGTTATAGTATTAGTCTCCGTGAGTTAAATAAATGTAACTCACGGAAATTCACGGCGTGAATTAACAGGCAAGTGAAGAACAGGCTGAAAAATAGAAATTTAAAGACAAGTGAACCTCGTTTATTTCACTTCAAAATAAATTATTTAGAAAATAATTTTTTCTAAACTTGTTTTGTAATTCATATTTCAGTAACGAAAAAATATATATTTTATGACTTCACGGAAGTTTGCCGTGTTTTGATCAAGTGTTTGGGGCTTCCTAAAGCCGTGCTTGGATTGAAAATGATTTTACTTTAAAATAAATTGTTTTGAGTTATCTTGAAGAGATTTAAAATGAATTCATCTAACAATGGGCTCATATGATATCTAAAGTATTTGTTGGTTAAAGAACAAAACTACCAAGTTAAAAATGACTTCATATTTTAGATTTTAAAATATTCTTGCATTGTTTTTCCCAGTAAACTAATTTGAAGCATTAATTTATTGAATTAGGTACTACGGATTTTCACATTTAAACTTATGAACATAAAACCAAATGTTCTCAGAGTGAAGAAATGAATATATACAGTTCCAGTGGTATTAAATCGAAATGTCTTGTATACAATTACATTCAATCAATCAATCAGGACGTCTTAGTCGTCATTCTGATTGATTGATGATGTTGAAAATTCAGTAGACATTTTGTGATATCCGCGACTAGTTGGTACTGCGTAAAAGGTACCACTTATTAAGCGGTCTTACCTTTTGTTTTCACGATTATCTGTACCAAAAATATAAATCTAGAGGTTTGTTTCTTCATTAAGATGAACACGATGAAGTTTCTATGAAACTATTTGTAACATTTTACAGTATCTTTTAGCATTTTAAACTCCAGTTCTTGAGAAAAGTTACAATAAAGCTTTTTATCAGGATGGTTCATACGGGAATAAAATTTAATTACGAGGTTCAGTGTGGTACACGTCCATCCATGAGATACTTATTCAGTCGATACTTAGTACCTACCTGCTGGGCTTGCATGCGACCATAGATAAATACTCGAATCGACAAGATAAATATTGCCGAATGATGTTATCCTATCATGTTAGCCAACATGCGCACCATTATGTTTCACGGCTTAATTCTTTGCGATTTAATGTTAACATGTTGTAGTAGTACTTCCAAGCGTCAGCCTTGCACGGTTTTCAGAGACACGTTTTTTTTTTTATTTGGCAACCCTGATCCCCGCTCTTGAACTCCTCTCCACTTACTTCCTCTCATCATCCCTCCTCAATAATCATTCTGTATTTCCGTGCTCAAGCCTTCGCACGTGCGTCTATAATTTATTACTTAAATTAAACGTTAGATAGATAGTCTTATAGTTTAAAAATTTAAATCTCAACTTATTATTTGTCGTTCGTAAAAATGGGAAAAAGGAAATATGAAGACATCGAGACCATACGCAAGAAGATCAGAAAACTGGAAAAAAGCTTCAAAAGAAGCAAATGCCAAGTGAAATTTGTACCTTATCACTATCCATGGCTCTTTACATCGCATAATTGCGTTACGAATCCTTATTCGAAAACAAAGTTCAATGATCTTTATCACTGAATTTGAATGAGCCGAGTTTAAAACTCACAAATTTACCTAGTAAGAATCTTTATTCGAGACGATGGTAAATGTCATTGTTTAGTGATCATTATCGCTAAAATGACTTTTCGAATCCTTATTCGAAAACAAAGTTCAATGATCTTTATCACTGAATTTGAATGAGCCGAGTTTAAAACTCACAAATTTACCTAGTAAGAATCTTTATTCGAGACGATGGTAAATGTCATTGTTTAGTGATCATTATCGCTAAAATGACTTTTCGAATCTTTATTCGAAAACAAAGTTCAATGATCTTTATCACTGAATTTGAATGAGCCGAGTTTAAAACTCAAAAATTTACTTAATTCGAATCTTTATTCGAGACTATGGAAAATTTCTTTGTTTAGTGATCATTATCGCTAAAATGACTACCCTACTTTTTGCATTTTATGCTCGTAGGTGCTAAAAACACTTCTTTCGAATTATTATTCGAGACGCTGACTACTTTGGTCTTTTCAGTGCCATCTACCTCAAAACATCCACCAGTAGATGATGTTGAGGATATAGAATTGGATAGCGATATCTTAGAGATGTTGGGAGATGCTCCTAAGATTGCTGAAGAACTAGGAAAACCTTTACATAAGGAAATTTCAACCCGGTGCGGTGGTCTGAAATCCTTTTAAAAGGACTACCCAAAGAGACAAGAGATAAAATCCTAGAGGATTATCTTATTCCTAGTAATTGTCAACTACTCCTTGCCCCTGCTCTGAATCCGGAAGCAAAAGTGGCAGTTATCGAAGCGGTCTCTAAACGGAATTCCTCCCTCATGTTTAGGCAAAGACAAACTGGTGTGGCTATAGCAGCTCTGGGAAGAGCTACCGAAACACTCGTAGGATCATCTTCATTAATACCACAGAAGCAACAAATAATTAAGCCGCTTAGTGACGCTTGTCGCATTCTATGCGACTTGCATTTTAATGAAACCCGTACACGTAGGAATTTCGTTCTTTCTTCTATAAACGCTTCACAAGTTGTTGTTTGGAGACAATGTAACCGAAAAACTAAGGGCTACTAAGTCCATTCAGCGGTCAGGAGAAGAGTTGAAAAATACTCGAAAACCTCCTTTTAAGAATAATATGTTTCCGAAGCCCAGTTACCATGCCAATAATAATAAGAACCATTTAAACTGGAAAAGTCAACACCGCAAGACTCCCAACAAGCCGGAGAACTTGCAGCGTTGGCCTCCACCCTCGACTGCTCGTCAGCAGTTTCGCAACAAACAGCCTTATCAACGATCATCGGAAGAGCCCCCTCAGGGGAGAACGCAGAGGAGATAAATATCGAGGTATGCTATGCCGGTCGGCTTAAATATTTTGTTAATAAGTGGTCACAAGTTACTAAAGACCCCACTTTACTGTCATGGCTGTCAGGTTATCATACCATTTACATCAATTCCATCGAATTCCGATTGTCACTGTCAGTCTGTTTTTTTTCCAAAATCCACACAAGAGAGCTTAGATTTCGACCAATCATTACACAACCTAATAAGCAATGGTGCCATCTCGAAATGTACTTATATTGAAGGACAATTTTTATCCAGTATATTTCTTGTACCTAAGCTTAATGGTGATAAAAGGTTTATATTGAATTTAAAAAAGTTAAATAAATTTGTACTTGCTAGTCATTTTAAAATGGAAGATTACAGAACAGCGTCAAAATTATTAACTGAAAACTGCTGTAGACAATAGACTTAAAACATGCATACTTCTTTGTTGCGACAAATGAAGCTCACAAAAAATATCTTCGATTCAAATACAACAATATATTATATGAATTCAATTGTTTACCGTTCGGCCTTTGTACCGCACCTCTCGTGTTTACTAAATTAATGAAACCAGTTATAGAATACCTGCGTAGTCGGGGTATGATTTCAGTTATTTATTTAGATAACATTTTTTTATCGGAAAGACTTACTCGGAGTGTGTCACTAATGTATCTACAACTATAGATCTATTACAGAGCTTGGGTTTTTTGATTAACTTTTCAAAAAGTTGTTTAATACCTAAACGTGAATGTAAGTTCTTGGGCTTCACTTTCGACTCAAAGCAGATGATTTTAAAACTACCCGAGGAAAAGAAAATAAAATTGAAAGATTTTATAAATAGATTTCTTTGTATAAAACGATGCAAGTTACGCGAATTCGCTAAACTCATTAGTTATTTAATTTCCGCATGTCCAACAATAACTTATTCGTGGTTATATACAAAAAAGCTTGAACAATATAAATATAATTGTTTATTAAAAAAAAATCCAAACTACGATCAGACAATTGATATCTTAATTACCCTACATGAAGAATTATATTGGTGGTTAGGAAACATAGATATAGGCCATTCATCACTCAAACCGAACAACTTTGTTTTAGAATTTTTTTTTCTGATGCCTCCTCTACGGGATGGGGAGCGTATTGTGATACAGTTAGATGTTGTGGATATAGGAAAGACAAAGAAACTTCTTGTCATATAAACGAGTTGGAACTAAAAGCAGCCTTTCTAGCTCTGAAATGTTTCACCAAAGAATTATCTAATTGTGACATCTTATTAACAAAATGGGCAGTATTCAATATGATCACCTAGATTATATATCTAGAAGTATGTGGAAATGGTGCGAAGAACGTAGAATAATCTTATTCGCTTCTTACATCAATACTAAAGATAATTGTGAGGCAGATTCATTATCTTGAAAACAGTTCGAGGATACAGAGTGGGAATTAAATCAAATTGCATTTAATGAAATAGTTCGCAACTTTGGTATGCCAGTATTGATTTGTTTGCAAACAGATGCAATACTAAGTGTGAACAATATGTTTCGTGGAGAAATGATCCCGAAGCATGTGCTGTTGATGCCTTTACACTGACATGGACCAATATGTTATTTTGCGCCTTTCCACCATTCTCGCTTATAGTAAAATTAATGCAGAAAATCATTTGTCATAAGGCAGAGGGTATTGTTGTGGTGCCATATTGGCCAAGTCAACCTTGGTTTCCTATGTTTAAAAAGTTGTCTGTTTCAATTTTTTTTTGTATTTTGGACCAGATATTGACCTTCTAACATCTCCATTCAGTAGATTGTAGATTGTGTACACAAGAATCTACGCCTTGTTGCCGCGAAATTATCAGGCAAGCATTACTAAGGAAATATTTATCGAATAGGTCAGTAGATATTATGCTAGCTTCGCTTGCAAATAATACTTACAAACAGTACGATGTTTGCATAAAATCTTGGATAATTTACTGTAGATCACATAATTATGATTATTTTAATGCTTCTATTCCAATTGTAATACATTTTTTAACCGATATTTTTGATAAAGGCGCTAAATACGGGACCATCAATTCTTACCGCTCTGCCTTATCTCTTTTGTTAGGTAATTGCTTAAATGTTGATCGAGTCAAACGTTTCATGAAGGGTGTTTACAAGTTGAGGCCCACCAATCCAAAATATAATACTTCTTGGGACCCAAACATAGTGTTAAATTATTTGGCCACTCAATGGCCAAATGAAAGCCTTAGTTTAGAAGATTTCTCTAAGAAACGCTGACTCTGCTAGGTTTGGTGACAGCGCAAAGAGTACACACACTTTTTTCTCATTAAAATAAATAATATAACTCAAAACAGAACAGAAATCTTAGATAAAATACCTGACTTAGTAAAAACTTCAAAACCAAACTCCTTTCAACCCCTTCTAAGGCTACCATTTTTTCATACAAATCCTGCAATATGCCCTGCCAGATGCATTTTAGATTATATAAATAAAACGAGTGGTTTACGTAGTTGTGACACTTTATTTATTAGCCACAAAAGACCTCACTTAAAAGTTTGTCTCAAACTTTGAGTCACTGTATCAAATATACTTTACAACGCAGTGGCGTGGACACATCAGTGTTTAGCGCGCACAGCACGCGCCATGCGGCCACTTCCACTGCTAGCAGAGTCGGTGTCAATATTGATGTCATACGGAAAACCGCAGGATGGAGTAATACATCCTCAGTATTTGCCAAATTCTACAACAAAGAAATTGTATCGGATGCCAATCAATTTGCAACTAGTATTTTATGTAACTCCTTAGAATAAATAGATGTATATTTGTGATTTATTACTGTTGGTTATACTCTAACAATACAGTTTTACTTATACCTATACTGCAAAAATAATTCACATTAAAATACTCTGAACATCCTACAACATGTTAACATTAAATCGCAAAGAATTAAGCCGTGAAACATAATTAAGCATCAAACGAACTTACCAAGTGAAGTTCGATCACAATTATGTGAACGGCTTAATTCGAAGCGATTGATATAAACCCGCCCAAACAGTATTCCTTTAAAGTAATATCACCCACCCATAATTAATGTGAATTATTTTTATGGGTACTACCTAGGAACTTTAGCTCTAAACAAAATGATTATTGAGGAGGGATGATGAGAGGAAGTAAGTGGAGAGGAGTTCAAGAGCGGGGATCAGGGTTGCCAAATAAAAAAAAAAACGTGTCTCTGAAAACCGTGCAAGGCTGACGCTTGGAAGTACTACTACAACATGTTAACATTAAATCGCTTCGAATTAAGCCGTTCACATAATTGTGATCGAACTTCACTTGGTAAGTTCGTTTGATCCTTAATTATAAATAGAATTACTTGATAGAACCAAAGCTTCCATATTCTAAGAAAAATTGATATAAAGGCCCGATTTATCGTTGGCGACTTTATATCCCAGGACTATAAGTCTTTAGAAAAAGTTTAATTGTAGTAATATAAATTAATTATAGATAAAATGAAGAATACATATCTTCCTGATTTAGAATATCCATACCATTATTTGTAACAAGATTTAACAAGGATTACATTTTAAATGATTAAATCCGTTATACTTTGTTACAGAACAGAAGACAGTGGACAATATCGATGTAGAGTTGATTTCATCAAATCACCCACTAAGAATACAAGACTGAATCTAACAATCCTCAGTAAGTACCTACTTACCTACCCTTGGACAATAATGGATCGTATTCAACATTACATTGTCTAATTATAAGTCTTTCTAATGTCAAACTTAAAGGCTTTAAAATCAGCAGGATGGGACGTTTGTCTTCCAAAACAGCACAAGGTAAGTGATTGTGGAAACTGAAGTTTTACACGTACATCCACGAAAAACCTATTCATTCAATGCTTAAAAATCCGGTTGGTAAAAAATTGCAGGCCCCTTTGATATGAACTGCCCATATCAAAAAGGAACTATCAAAGCACTTAGTTCGAATTTTTGGAGTATCTACCACATACGGATGGAAGTTCTGTCTGCGTCTAGTAGTTCGTCCGATAGTAAAAGGCTGAATGAGCAATTTGTTCAAAAGAGAACTCGCACACTCTCCGAAATGTAGTACACGGTTACACACGCAATCTTACGACTCTGCAGTTATTAATCAACCTCAATTCGTTCTCAATTCGGCTGTATGTTTTTTTTTGTGTCTTTGTTACACGATATTTCAGACAACTATGGATCGATTTTGTAAATTCTTGTTTCATATGATAGAGAATACTTCATAGTTGGTTCCATATAAATTTCATTGAAATCGGTAGAGTACCACATTGAAAATTTCAAATTTTTGATACAATATGTATGATTTCGGAGAATGTTTACGTGGATGACATTCTAAGTCGGCGAAGACGTGAAGTCGGTTTTTTGAATGCTTTGAATTCGTTGATTATTTGTTATTAGCTTATACATTTAATATAAATCTGGATTTCAGTGGTCATTGCAACGCTTATATAATGTAGTATTTTATATCTCGGATGACTTTCAATATTGAAATAGCAGACAATAGTCGATTAACGATTCATATTAAAGTTGCCGTAGTCCAGAGCAATTTTCTAGATAGGTCTTATTTAGTGGCTGAAAAGCGTAGACTAATAAAAACATAATAATGAATGATTAAAATGATTTTTTTTTTTTTATAAGTGACTAAACCCGCGTTTGACCTCAATCTCACCTGATGGTAAGTGACGATGAGGTCGAAGATGAAAGCACACGGGTTTAGGAAGGAACTGGCTCTTTATACAATATTGCCGGAACACATTACCGCCGGAGCGGTAACATTTGGCGGCAGACTTTATATAAAGGGTGGTCGCTAGCCAGGTGGACCCAGAAGGGATCCTACCACCAAGCGAAAAAAAAGGAGATTTACAATTTATTCATTGCATGATAAAATTCTTGACTAAATATTTTTTTGTTCAATTATAAACTCCCAATATTAAAAAAGATCGGATCTTATTATAGATTTTGCCGAAGCGTCAAGTAAAAATTTGAAATAAAACTAAACTCAACCAACCGGTTAAAATGTCACCTATTTCATTATACATATTTCAATATTATTTATACAAAAAAGTTTTATACAACAATAGGAAGGAAAACATTTCTGGAACTCAATAAGCTATTGACGTTTCCGTAAAACAGACGTATGCTTTTGGGAATAAACTTTATTTCACACTAGCTGTTTCCAGCTACTACACGTGAATTCTTATTCCGTGAGGATGTCGAAATAAAAAGTATTATTAGAGAGAGATTAGGTATCAGGCTGTTTCTAAAATAATACAATTTTCGTGTTTTTATCTTTTACAAGAAAAACTTCCGTAACAACTTTCAAGTTTCAACGCCTGATGTGATCGCTAGGTACATGTCTTTTCGCGATGTAAGGCAACATTTGCAAGCTTTACCACATTACCACTCCGGCCATGATGTGCTAGGTATATATTTTATGAAGAGCCAGTTCCGAGCCCAGGTCCGTATGCTTTCATCTTCACTTACCATCAGGTGAAATTGAGTTCAAACGCAGGCTTATTCTATAATATAAAACAACGTAGCGTTGGCCCTAAAAGTTATTTGAGCCCCTATAATCCCTTATATTTATATTTCCCGTTGCAATTAAAAATGAATTACTAAATCCGAAATCTATCTTGCAGTTCCGCCAGAAAGACTGATCGTGCTGAACCACGAAGGTGATGAGTTGAAGAATGGAGTCCTCGGACCGTATGATGAAGGCACTCTAGTAAATCTCACATGTGTTGCAGTTGGAGGTAAAGTATATCTAATTTATATCTATTGAGTAAAACATTAATCGCGAACATAAATATCTCCAATATGTATTCAAATATGTATACAAATATGTATTCTTACTGGTTAATTTTCGTTTAATTAAACATTTGGACGAGATAAACAAAACTATGCAAATTTTAATAATAAGATAATAAAAAACATGCGCTGAAACAACTGAACAATGTCTGGCTGTATGTATGTATGTGTGTTAGCATGGGGAACAGCACGGCCAGCAGAGCCCGGCAGGCGGGGGCGGCCAGCAGCGATAATGCATTTCGTAAAATTGAAAGGCTAAGAGAAGTTACAGGCTAATTACGACTATAAGCTGAAAATATCAACAACAAATATCTATTATAAGCTGTAATAAATGTACGAACATTATAATAATTCTTAAAATACCTTTAAAACTTCATGGTTTAATTACTTTCCTAACAAGGGCGAATGTGACCCTTCCACACTTTGGTAATTTCTTTGCATTATGTATTAGTTCATGCTACACGGGTGTTTAAAAAAAAGATTTGGGCTGTTGAATTTGATTCTTTTATTTAGTATGTACTGGATATACATTAATTCTTATCTGTTTTATAGCGCTTAATATTTGAATAATGTCCTGTAAAAGGTCAGCTAGTAAAATAATTATGAATTCTTAATCAACTATGAAATAAAATATTTCAATATTTCACGTTGTCCGGACCTAATTGAGTTATCTTATTTAATGGATAATATACAACGGATAAATTAACTTAGGAAATATATCTGTTGTGTTTGGCTGTGGCATGAGAGATCCTGGATTCAAGTCCCGGCCGGGCCAATTTAGGAACCAACCTTGTCTACACTGGCTCGGGTCTAAGTGTACGTTCATTTGTATATCTCCTCCTTCTTCCGTGTGATATTCATACCGCCAGCTTATATTAAAGCTTTAATTTGAGAAATCACAGGGTTAGCCGGGATTCAAACACAAGACATCTTTTATAAAAGAGAATGTATTTAAATGATATTACCGCTACACGAGCTAACTGTTTTAGCAGCAATTGGAGCACAGGCAAGCTGCGATATTATATAACAACATTAAATTCATTTTGTGCTTAGCGAAAGAAAGTTTCGTGTTTTACCTAAATTGACGTAGATGCGAAATTATATTATATCAAAGTATATTAGGTGAGAGAATTTTCTCGTTAATTATTTAAACAAGATAATTTAAGAGCTTAGCTTTCAATTTATTCTGTCAGATATTGAGTCTCAAAATTTCTACGGGATCATCCCAAAGGCAAATAACTGTGAGATTAACATGAAATCACATTAAGGTTCATTTTCCCATACAATTTTTGGGGTTCCATAACTTAAAAATAAATATGGCGTCGTTTTGTCTATCTTCGATATTTAAACTTAAGAGTTTTATAGTACAAAAGTCTTACAAATCAAATCTTAATCGGGTTGCTAAAGTTAATATTCATTGGAAATTCTGTAACTTTTAGAATATAATACGGCTCTAGTACCTAGCATTGTTCTTGTACACGGAGTTTTGACCTTAGTAAAAGCACTCGGTGAACCTTTTTTCATTTGTATGATCATTCCAAAATATTGCTGGTTTTAGATTTTATTTGAAAAGTATTTCCAGAGAAATAATTTACGAAGTTGCGGTAATCCTACAGTGACCATGGCTTCTGAAATTCAGCAGTAGCTTTGCGTTTAATTTATAGCATCTATAGTTTAATTGATTGTAGCAACTTTAGTTAAAAATAAAAACATGAAGTGTAATTTTGTTCCGGACACGAAACTTATCGTTGTTTTGGGACAAATACAAACAAATCAGTGCTTTTGCACCTTTTTTCAAAATACGTAAAAATCTATGAGGTAAATGCGACAAACATAAGAACATAAATGAAAATACAAGGTGAAAAGTATTTCAAAATGTAGGTGGTAAGTCAATTCAATTCTATTGCTTCAATAAATTGAAAAATATTGTTAAGGAGACATTGTCAAAAAAGTTTACTATAAAATGAAAGATTTTTAGTTGGTCAAGTGAGGCCGCTCGAATTTATCCCGCAGGTTGAGTTGACCACATGCATTTTTGCTAGGATGAGTCAACATCCCGCTAAAATATTTTATGATTTGTATATTTGCGAAGAAAATTTTTTAAGATAAGATTTACGTACGAAAGAAATAACTCAATAAAATAAATATATTGCCAGCACGCGCTCAAGTTGACTGCAGACGAAGGTTCGTAGAATCGAAGTCGTTGGATTCTGCGAATTCGACTACCTGCATTCAGCCAATCACAGACCTGTACCTTATCAAACTAGGAAGGGTGAAGGGCATCTTTCTATTTTGCGTAATTAGGCGTGTTACATATGTACTTTATGTCAACAATTTAAATTCAGTGGAAAGTTAAATATTAATAAATCTTTAGGTAAGTAAAAATTTTCAATAAACGCTTTTTCGACACATAATTTTTAAAATTTTAGTATGCTATTTGAAATCTTTTCATGGAAAGCTAATTACTACTGATATACTAAAATAGCTATAAATGTTTTAAGTGCAGGTTATTAATGATACATGGGTTAAATTAACAAAAATATATATACTTTTTTTTTTAACCAAAAGTTTTAATTTTCTTAAGAGTGAAAAAACTTAAGTTTAATTGTAATTTACGACTTCATACGACTTAGACTACGAATTAGAAACGCCTTTTCCACCTTCTCAAGTGCGACGGTACACTTTTTTACTTAGGTATATCTTAATATAAACGGATAGAAACATTTTTACTTCTTGATATGTAGTCTTTTATTACAGATTATACTTATTTTTTTTTCTAATAGTGGAAATTATTTTTCAACACACTTGCTCGTAAAATGAGCGTTATTCTATTGAATTTAGAACTATAAACTGGGCTATAAGTCACGCGTGCATAATATATTATACCCTAGTGCATAATATAATGAATCCTACAAAGTTGAATTGTACCTTTGTGCAAATTACATGCGAGTAAACAGAGCATATTTTATTGGTCCGGGTTATACTTACATTAAATATTTTCAGAAACAACAAAGAGGTTTTATACCACTTCAAATCCATATACATTTTTAAATGTTTGCGCCTTATATTAGTAAAACAAATTTGTATATCAAACAAATTATTCACAATTTACAATAATTTGTTATAAAATATTAAAATATTTGCATTTACCACTCCAAATTAAACATTTTCACTTAAAATAGGCTGTATATGCTATACAGACATTGACACATTTGGCAGAAAAAAAAACCTACGCGCATGCGCGAGGTTCGGCGCCATTTTTCAATCACAATTCACAGCTTTGTTATCAAATGTGTTTGTTATTTTATGACCACGTATGTCTGTCTTTTACTCACAAGTGTGTTGAAAAACGTCGTATATAACTCGTGAGCGTTGCTAATTACAGTAATTAGCAACTTCGCTCACTTGTTACATAATATACTATTTTTTATCTGTGTAACCTTTTTTAAAAAATGTTTATTTTTTAAATTAAACCTGTACACCATTTTTACCTGGTTTTAAATTTTTTAGCACTATTTTAGCAGGACCCTATATACCTTTTAAGAATTGTTTAATTTCAGTGAAATAACTAAGCCTTGTCTTGTAGTCTTCACTTTTTTTAATTTTAGCTATGTAGTTAAATTTAACTGTTGTGTGTAAGGGTCTTTTGTAATTTTGACAAGTTCCAAGATCCAATCACTTTATTGATTATAATTTTGAAAAGTTCCAAGTAAATTATTTAAGACTGATTTGTTAATTATTTGGTTTTAATTATTGATTTGATATTTTAATTCTGGCAAGTTTAATTTAACTGTAGTGTGCAAGTTAATATGAATCAAAGGTCGTTTTATTATAATGATAATTATGTTATTTATGTACTGACAGCTAATTAAAATAGTACAATATTAAAACTAACGTTTATTCTGCTGTTAGTTTAAAAAACAAATGTTTTTAAATATATCAGTATTACCAAGGTGTTGTGTGTCATTTTATACCCAAAGACTTTTGTTCCCATAATGTACTTATATTTTAACTAGAACAATAGTTTTTTTTGAAGCGGGATGAGTTGACGAATCAAACATAATAAATGTTTTGGTCAACTAACCAAAACTTGGGTAACCCGCGGGATAGCTTTGGAGCGGCCTCACTTGCCCAACGAGCCAAAAGAGCGTGGGACTTATGTTTTTATTGGAATACATACAGTTATATTTAAACGTGCATTATTTTTAGAACACGGAAAAAGCATGTTGTTAATTTTCATATTAAAAAATATTTTTCAAAAATATATTCGTTTTCTTCCTTGATTTTTGTGTTTATTATTTCTTAATTTTCACTAAGGATGCGAGATTACCTAAGTGTCTGTTTTATTTAAATAGTTACTGATTTTGTTTAACTATTGTTATAAGTACGTATCGTTTCAATCTTATTATAAAAATACCATTCTGTTATTGGATACTATTGGATTTTTGTCGCAAAATTTAGGTATTTATAATTTAAAAGATAAACCTTTACGTTTTAAGGTCTGATCTCTGAAAGCTCGAGTTAGTACGCGATAAAATACAGCTAAAAAGGGCTTGAATTTAAAATGCTCAAATAAGATAGTGACTGATTTAAATAATAATTCCTAACACAGGTTATCCAACTCCTCGCGTCTCTTGGTGGAAGGCGCACGAGTTGCTCGCCAACTCTGAAGCGAGGGCGACTGTTTCTTTCACGTTGCAGCGCGCGGACCACGGCACACACGTCACTTGCCAGGTTAGTCAGTGAATGAATGTTGGAAGTCAACTACGGGTAAGGTCTCGTGGTGGAAGGCGCACAAGATGCTCGCCAACTCTGAAGCGAGGGCGACTGTTTCCTTCATGTTGAAGCGCGCGGATCACGGCACACACGTCACTTGTCAGGTTAGTCAATGAATGAATGTTGGAAGTCAACTACGGGTAAGGTCTCGTGGTGGAAGGCGCACAAGATGCTCGCCAACTCTGAAGCGAGGGCGACTGTTTCCTTCATGTTGAAGCGCGCGGATCACGGCACACACGTCACTTGTCAGGTTAGTCAATGAATGAATGTTGGAAGTCAACTACGGGTAAGGTCTCGTGGTGGAAGGCGCACAAGATGCTCGCCAACTCTGAAGCGAGGGCGACTGTTTCCTTCATGTTGAAGCGCGCGGATCACGGCACACACGTCACTTGTCAGGTTAGTCAATGAATGAATGTTGGAAGTCAACTACGGGTAAGGTCTCGTGGTGGAAGGCGCACAAGATGCTCGCCAACTCTGAAGCGAGGGCGACTGTTTCCTTCACGTTGAAGCGCGCGGATCACGGCACACACGTCACTTGACTGCCAGTTTTATGATTTAAGATTCATTGAAGTATACTATGGATGAGGTATTGTAGGAAGGACTTTTCCTTTCACAAATGCTTACTTCAGGATCCACCATAAAAATTCTAGGTATTTATACATATTACATACTTAAAAAAATAACTGTATCTACCAGCACTCCGTAAAGGCGATCTGTTGACAAAAAGTGGCAAGAAATGCAACAATAAACATTTCTTTTTTAATGTAAAGAAAGTCTTGTTACAATAAAGAGCAATTTCTAATTTTTTATTGTATATTATAATTTTCGGGTCACCTTCCTTCCTTACAATGCTTACATGTATAGAAGTCGCTGCTAAGAGCAAGGGCTTTGCTCACCCTTATTTTCAGTCTCCTTCTTCCGTGTAAATGTTACCTTTCTTGACCAAAATCCGGCTACTCCCTGAGCATTAGTAGTAGCCAAGTTTCGTGCGTGTAAGAAGCTTCCCCGCGGCGCTCCCTTGTAACAGATAGATCCAGTAACGCAGGGTATACGCTGGCAAATCCTGTCAACAAAATAATTCCCGCAAGTCAGGCTTGCGTGAAGTAAAATTTTATTATAAATTGTCAGATTATATGTGTCTTAATTATAAACTGCTTATATAATCGTTATGCTCTTTTCGTAGGTGGTGACGGATCCTTCAATACCACCAGTTTCTGAAGTTATCTCCATCGATGTTAATCGTAAGTATTCAGTCATTTCATATTATTCAACAAAGTTCTTCCGTCTTTTCTATTTGATTGTAACGCAACTAATTGAGACGGACACGATAGACTTATAGCTATCAAATAATGATTAATCACGAATAAAAAATAAAAAGTATGCTATAATTAGCTTTAGAAACGCTATTTTTGACATTAAAAGTAACGTCAATGAATTAAATATTTAGGTGAGAAAATAATAACCATCAAATCTTATCTCATAATTTCGAAATTCTACTACTGCAAAAAGAGTTGTATACGTGCAACACATCGAATTATTATACAATTAATGAATGTAGAATATTCTTTTCTGTGTTTTTCAAAAGTTGATAGATTTTAATTGTATTTTATCTAACTGTTGTTAGCTGTAAGTTTTTCTTAAAAATGAAATAAAAAAATAAAACGCCTTTTTGGGATTTGTGGCTCAGCAAAGTTTCAGTTGGTAACTAAAAACAATACCTAAGGGAAACCAATTGACTCCACTTAAGCTTAAAAACATGTAAATAATGGAGTACTATTTCAAGAGAAATTATTGAAAGTTAGCAACCGAACAATAACAAAAACAGAGACAACAAAGTCTTAAAGAAGGTTTCTGAAAACAAATTTTCCCAAAAGCTTTTAGAATTAAATATTTGAAGATCACTCTGTAGGTAACTTTTAGTTCACTAATCATTTTCAAAGAAATTAAAAACAAAACAATTGTTTTTGTTTGAAAGCAATAACCGTTGAGATATTAGTATTACGTATAGATATCTCGAACAAAAAAAGTATATTTTAATGACAAGAGCGCGGAGCATGATTCCTCGACATTCACTGATCGCTATCGAGCCCTAAAATAAGCCTGTATTACAGGTACTACTAGACATCGGACATACATACTTACTCGATATTCTTTTTCATAATAAGTTATCATAATACTTACAGCCAGACCAATGCAAACATGTTCATGCACCCAAATATTTGCTTTGTGTGAGAATCGAACCCGCGACCATTGAAGTTTTTTTTGAGACAGGGTTACACCATTGCCGCAGCCGTAGTTAAAATGTCGTTTAAATATGAGTTTTTTTTTTTATATTGTAATGATAGGACGTTTATCTTCCATGCCACCTGATGTAAAGTGCGCATGAAGACTATGGTGTTACACGTCCATCCACGAGAAACCTATTCACTCGACACTTAAAAGTTCCAGGACTGTAGTGGTCAGGAAAAACAGACGCAGGCAGATTGTTCCACTTCTTGGCAATCCGTACCAAAAAGGAACTATCGACGCGTTTTGTTCGACTTCTCGGTAAATCCATTATATAGGGATGGAAGTTCTGTCTGCGTCTGGTAGTCCGGTGGTAAAAAGGGGTGGGTTCAATTTGGTCAAAAAGAGCACTCGCACACTCACCAAAATGTAGCCGATAAAATACTGTCAAACAAGCAACCTTACGACGATGCTCCAGCGTCTGCAATTTTTTATTTGTAAGGTTGTTGTTATTTATGATTTTACGGGCTCTTCGGTCAACAGAGTCTAGCGCTTCGAGCTGGTATTTGGCAGAACCATCCCAAAGGTGACTACAGTACTCCATGCACGACCTCACTTGGGCTGTGTATAAGTTGAGCAGCCGTTCAGGGCTGAAGTACCGCCGGACCTTCGAGATGATACCCAAATAGATGTTGATAATAACAAGTTTTCTGTGAATTTCATTATTACTACGGGTTATTTAATAATTACTTAATCATCATCACCACCTTCTTTATCTAGATATCCCAACGGAATCCGAATTTATGTAAGGCTGCGCAGAACAGCTAGTTGTAGACAAATTTCTCCCACCAGAAATTTGCTCAATTTTTATAATGAGGTGATATAAAAAAAATAAGCAAAATAAGCAAACCAACATTTTGATTTTTTACCAAGTGATTTTTTATCAAATCACTGTCATTTTGTACGTTACAATTTTAAATGAAAACAGAATAATAAATGAGTCAGTGCTTCTATGCTGGACTGGGAGCGAAAGAAAAACATAGAATGTGTCAGCTATTTCTCTTCCCGGGCATACTGTAAAAGTCGGTTAAGGGACCGGGGTGTTATGGGAGGCTTTTTTTGTGGGCGATAGGCTGACCCCCTGTCACTGCAATAGTCTCTCTCCACTATTATATTGCCCCCAAATTTTTCAAACGTGACATCAGATGGTTTTATTACCTCTGGTGTTCTGCCTACCCCATACGGGATACAGGCGTGAAGTTATATATGTATGTATGTATTCTATGCTTAAACAATTACTTAAATATCAGTAAGCGTATTTAGTTAAAAATAACCCAGTCTAATAAGTATGCTAAAAAAGCAATCTCGACATGATGTTGCTGCAGAACCGGAAATCTCAATTTTATACAGTGCTGTTTTAAACAAACAACAGTTACCCCATATTTTTTTTGGATGGAAAAACTTTAAAAATTTAAAACTTTAAAACTTTTTAAAATTTTAAAAACTAATAATTTAAAAAACTCGTAGAACAAATGTTGTTGGTATGTGGAGAAGTTGCCTGTAAGAGGTGACGTGCTAATTTAAACTGTACACCCTGTACACCCTTTTAGTTTGAGCAATTTCCACTCTCGTTATATTGCCTCAAAGTAGCTCACTAGACGTTGTGTTGCTACAATTTAACTTTGATGAACTTCGTGTAAGAGTAATATAAGATTACGTGATTAAAGTGCGCCTATTTCAATCACCACATAAACAAAATTAAAAATACTCAACTTTTGTGGAAAAATTTAAAAAAAGATATTTTAATTGATAACAATAAAAATAATGATTCGTTACCAGATAATATTAATGACGCTAATTTAATCAATAATTATTTCTTGGATGTTCCGGGTGAGAAAACAGTGCCTTTATCTGTAATGACCTATTACGAATTTCACAAATTCAGTAAGGCAGTTTTTGCTTTGAAAACCATAGAGGAATCTGAGATAGTCAAGCTTATTTTGTCTATTTCGTCAAATGCTATAGGTGTTGATGGAATTAGCAAAGATATGATACTCTTGACACTCCCAGGGTCTTTGAAAGCAATAACATATATTATAAATACATCCATTTTATCAGGTAAAGTACCTTGTATTTGGAAATCTGCATTGGTTACACCACTACCAAAAGTTGACAATCCAATAGAATTCAAAGATCTTAGACCAATCAGTAAACTACCTTTTATGTCAAAGCTTCTCGAGAGAACCATTTATATTCAACTACGTTCTTTTATTGAGAATAATAATATTTTACCAGTGCATCAATCAGGTTTTCGTAAGGGTATGGGAACAGTTACTGCTCTGCTCGATGTGGTGGATAATATAATGGCTGAAGAAGACGCTGGAAAGGGCACAAGTTTAGTTTTGCTAGATTATTCTCGTGCCTTTGACGCTTTGAACATTCCTCTCTTAATTTCCAAGCTTGCCTACTATGGTGTTGATAACCGATCCCTATCTTGGTTTGATAGTTACTTGCGTGATCGCGTGCAAACTGTTAGGTTGGTAAATGAGAACGGTGTAGAGTCTTTTTCAGATCCACAAAATGTAACTCGAGGAGTTCCACAAGGCTCAATACTGGGACCACTACTTTACATAATTTACAGCGCAGACATTGCTCAAGTAATTAAACACTGCAGATATCATCTCTACGCAGATGACGTTCAAATGTATATATCGTCTTGTCCACAGCAGTTTCATATAGCTATAACAAAACTAAACGAGGATCTTGACAATGTCGCACAATGGGCGCATAGAAATGGTATGCAGCTAAATCCTTCAAAGTCAAAACATATGATTCTAGGGTCAAGGCAACAAATATCTAGGATAACTAGCACAAATCCACTTGTCGTAATTAATGATGACATGGTAGAACGTGTTGAAGAAGCTCGAAATTTAGGAATTGTGATCGACAGTCATTTACGTTTTAATTCTCACATAGTTCAGCTGGTACAATCTTGCTTCTATCGCTTAAAATCTTTATATCGCATACGCAATCTTCTAACTGAAAAAGTACGCGTCACTCTGTGTGAATCGTTAATTCTATCAAGACTCAACTATGGTGATTTAGTGTATGGACCACGCCTGCAATCTAAGACTCGCCGTATGATACAGCGTGTACAGAACGCCTGTTGTCGATTTTGCTACTACATTCCTCCTCGTCAACATATAACGCCATATATAAATAAAGCATCTATGCTTAATATGTCCTCTAGAAGACATTTACATCTTGCTGCCCTATTGTTTGATGTTGTAAAGTATAAGAAACCACAGTATCTATACGATAAACTAAAAAGCTCAGATTTTGGAACAATATATAGCAGCAGAGCGAACCGTCATCCACTAGAGAGCCATCCGCACAAAACTGTTGCTTTTAGGGGCAGTTTCCGTTACCTAGCCAGTAAATGCTGGAATAATATCCCCCCGCCAATGCAAAAATTGACAACTAAAATAACATTCAAAAAGTATTTCAAATCATACCTTTTAGAAAAACAAAAAATTGGTATTCCACATGGCTACTTGGTAACGGACTTCATAGTATGATGCCCACCACCACCACACATACATGCTTGAAACACCAATCAGACTCACATTTTATATATCACATTTCATATGTATTATTTTATTATTAAATATTCATTGCTCTTATCCTGTTTATTTTTATTATTTATTCACTTTACATATTTTATTTTGGCACATGATCATATGTTTATTATTATTTTATAATGTAAATAATCTAATATAATATTATCTCCTTATGAACGTTCCTTGGCTATGGCAGAATAATCAGTGATTTGTTCGCAAGAGCAATACTTCTCACTGAGCCATGGCCTTTTTGTACTGCCGCAACACACACTTTTCATATAACTCAGTACTTATAGTAATAGAGAAAAAATTAGTGTATTTTTTACCAATTGTTTTTTTATATTGTTTTTTCTTTTCTTTTTAATATTGTCTTTTTTTTCTTCTTAATATTGTTTTTTTTTTCTCCTTTTAATAATTTTTTTATTGTAATGTGTGTGTTTCTTTGAGTACAAATAAATGAATATTATTATTCTTGGGGACGTTTTGTCTTCTCAGCTCGAGGCTGGTTATGACTATTATTATTATAATTATTATTATTAAATAATAATTATATAATAATTATATTATTATTATTTTTATTTATACCTAAAGCTACACGCCTTTCGGCGGAAAGACCCGACAATTTGACCAGTCGGTCGGGGATCAGGGCAAGAGGGTCAGAAACCGGCGAACTATTCGGGCAGTATCTAGCAAAACCGCTTTTTGCATGCGTGCTGGAAGCGAACCGCCACCGGATCCCAGCCTTTCAAGGTTTCTGACCAAAGTGGCTGGGGTCAAACCGTTTGTGGATATTACAACCGGGATGATTTCGGTGGACATAACTTCCCACATTTCGGTCACCTCGTGTGCAAGGTCCAAGTACTTGCGTTGCTTTTCGGTCTCGGCCTTCACGAGGTTCTCGTCATGTGGTATAGTTATGTCCACCAAAAACACCTTGGACGACGATCGGTCCATTAACACGATATCAGGTTTATTCGCTAGAATAGTCCTGTCCGTGATAATGGGCCGATCCCAGTAGAGCTTGGCGCTGCCATTTTCGAGAACTGGCTCCGGCGTGTACTGGTAATAAGGCAGTTTCTGATTGATGAGACCGTATTTCAGAGCGAGCTCTTGGTGGAGAATCTTGGCTGCTTGGTTGTGTCTATGCAGATACTCAGTGTTAGCAAGAACCGAACAACCCGAAACTACATGTCTGAGGGACTCGCCAGGTTGGCGGCACGCCCGACATACGTCCACTGTGCCGTCCCTCATAATGTACTTCCGGTAGTTGTTCGTCTTGATAACCTGATCCTGTATCGCAAAGACAAACCCTTCGGTTTCCCCAAAGAGGTCCCCGAAGCGCAGCCAATGCACGGAGGCTTTACGGTCCACGTGTGGCTCGTGTAGAGCCTTGTAAAACCTTCCGTGCAGCTCTTTCTCTTTCCATACGGTCTCACGATCAGAAATGCTTAGTACCGCCGGTGTCTGCCATGTCTCGAGGCCCAGATTGAGAGGGGTGAGTCCTTTGTCACACGCTACAACCTCTCTATGCATACCCACGTCCGCCTTCGCCATAAAATAGGCTCGGAGGCTATATATCTCCCGATTGTGCAAGGTTTTGGCGCTAAGTAGGCCTCTTCCTCCACACTTCCGGGAGATATACAGCCTCATTACTGACGATCGAGGATGATGCATTCTATGGAGGGTCATAGTAGTGCGGACCTTCCGATCCAGGGCGTCTAGTTCGGTCTGAGTCCATCTGAGTACGCCAAAGGTGTACGAAAGAACGGGCATAACCCATCCGTTAAACGCTCGGACTCTGTTGAGACCCGACAGAGAACTAGTTAGTACCTTTGTCAGGCGCTCAAAAAAGACTTCGCGTACAGACTGTTTTACGCTCGCTTCTTCGACACCGATGTTCTGTGACATACCCAGATACCGGTATGTTTCATTTTCGGAGAGAGCTCTCAGGTGAACGGGACCTAGGTCAACCCTCTGAGACCGAGTAATCCTTCCCCTCTCCACATGAACAACCGCACACTTGTCCACTCCAAACTCCATTTTGATGGAGCTGCTAAAATCTGTCACGATTTTTAGCAGTTCCCCCAATCGTGGAGCCGTTGGAGCTAACAGCTTGAGGTCATCCATGTAGAAAAGATGGGATAACCGCATGCCCCCTCTACGAAACTGAAAGCCTGTCTCTGATCCCTCCAGCAATGTGCTAAGAGGATTCAGAGCCAGGCAAAACCAAAGTGGGCTCAGACAATCACCCTGGAATATTCCCCTACCAATCTGGATTCGGTCTTCCGCAGCCGTCATTCGCCTGCCTTGGAGACTGAGCATTGTACTCCATTGTCTCATACATCGCTCGAGAAATATTCGAACTGTACCGTCGATTTTGTACAGTTCAAGAACTCTCAAGAGCCATGTATGAGGCACGGAGTCAAATGCTTTTTTATAGTCAATCCAGGCTGCGGAGAAATTGCGACGGTTGCGTTTGACCAATTTGCCAACGACAGCGTCCACGAGAAGGAGTTCCTTTGATCCGCGGCTACCGGCCCTACATCCGTTCTGAGCATCAGATATAACGCGATTAGCATCTAAATGCTGGCGAATCTTGGTGCTCAGAACGGAGGTAAGTGTCTTGTAGGTGGTAGAAAGACACGTTATGGGCCGGTATTTCGATGGATCCGCGGTATCGTTGGACTTAGGAACTAAATGAGTGACCCCAGTAGTGAGGAAGTTAGGGAGAGCTCCAGTGTCCAGGGCTTCCTGGAATTGATGGGCCAAAGTTGCATGGCACAGAGAAAATCCCTTGAGCCAATAGTTCTGCAATCCGTCAGGGCCCGGACTTTTCCAGTTCGGGCTCCGGCGGATTGCAGCACTTACGTCCTCCTCTGATATGAGGACTTGACTCATAGGGATCACCGCCGCACACGCTTCCTCAACCCTATCAATCCAGGGACCCTCTCTGTGCTCAACTGGGCGCTCCCACAGGCCGCGCCAGAAGTTAATAGCGTCGGCCTTATCCGGTATGCGGACAGTCGAGCAGGGTTCGGAACTCTCCAGGGATTTATAGAACTTCCTCTGGTCACTCGAGAAGAGACGATTTTGGTTGTATCTCTCAACCCTTTGGGAGTACCTCCGAATACGCTTCGCCCATGCAGCGATCTTTTGCTTCAGCTCGTCGATGCGTTCTGTCAGTTTTCGGGTGAAGTCCGGTTTGGTCAAGTTGGTGTCCATTCCGGAAAACTCCCTCCTGACAAAACGCACAATCCTTGGCCTGGTGTTGCCCGAGCTGAAGCAAGTTAGCTTACCGATGAGGATCCTGGCTTGTTCGATACGACGCTCAATCCTCCTCTTCCAAGCTGGTACAGCGTTACTCCGGGGAGTAGCACGTCCAGCAGTTGGGCTTGGAGCAGCCATGGCGCCAGTAAACCGACATACCGCCATAGCCGCTCCAAAAAGGATTGAGTTCGTCTCGACAAGATCAGAGCTGCTCTCCAAATGTTGGGGCAGCATCTGATTAACGGCCTCAACGACTTGCCTATTGCGAACACTGCATGGTAGTTTGGGAAGCTTCGGCCTTCCTTCAAGGGGAGTATTATGTACTTTCTCGATCGCCTCTTCTAGTAGCCTTCTCATGTGCTCTAGATCCTGGGAAGCCATCTCTGTTGTACCATCCCCTGCCACCGGGTTGTTCCGATCTGCCTCACCTGCACGCTGCTCTAAAGCAGGCATTTGCACTGGAGAGGCGACACTCGCAGTGGCTGGGGGTGGCACCACAGAGAAGGCTTCGCGTCTCAGTTGTTCGAGCTCAGTGGGAGCGAAGATGTTAGAACGCATTATCCACCGAGCTCTATCCGCAAGGTTTTGCTCGGCAACGGTTAAATGAGGCTCCAGCAGCATGAAAGCGCGGTGCATGCGTGCTCGATACCCTGTTCTACCCGTTTCCGTCTCTCTTGCCCCGTAATACGCTCGCATGAGGTTGGCGTTTTGGGTTTTAGACCATCTCATGCGCCGTCCTTCAGGAGCGGGCTCCGATTGCGGGGGCTGTGATGCCCCTGCCGGCGCCAAGCTCCCTGAAGGCGATGATGGTGGTGAGGACTGGGCTGGTGGTCGCCTCAGTCTCTGTGCGCTGACGGATCGCATGCTGCCGCGCCCAGCGCCAGCACCAGACGCGCCCCGGCGGCCCCCGGGTAGCGGCCCTATACGTATATTACTCTGTTGTGCCATCATCATTATTTTCCAGAGCCACGTTAGCCACGCCAGTAAATTTTTATCCGTGTGTCCGCCCCCCACGTGATCAGATGGTCGATCAGGACGTGTGGTTGTTTGGGAGGCTTATTATTATTATTAAAGTAAAAACAAATAAAAAATAAATCCCCAGACACTCACCGCAACCACATGGCCTCAAAGTAGGTAAATAACACTTTGGCGATAGGGTAAACCTGTCAGCCTCAGACGCCAGTAGTTGCTGGATCGATTCCACACGGAACAACAAAAAAAATGTGCCGTGTCCGGGTGTATGTATTTATATTCTAGGTTCCCCCCTAGTTCGCTACATGGTATCCCATAACACAAGCTATGCTTACTTTGGGGCCATGTAGTTGGTGTGATTGTCTGGAGATTATTTATATATTATCCCATACCTTAAGTTTTGCAGGGCCATATAGGTGGTGTGATTTTCTGTGTCTTTTTCTTAACTTTCATAGTATTGGAACGGACCGTGACTTGTATTCCAGTGCGGCTGCTGTGGCTGCGGCTGGTGGGCGGCGCGCGGCCGCTGGTGGCGGGGCAGGCCGCGGAGCTGGTCTGCCAGGCGGTCGGCGCGCGCCCCACGCCCAGCATCTCCTGGTGGAAGGGGGGCACCAGGCTCAAGAGTTCCAGGGAAATAGTGAGTCAACTTAAAACCAATTTTTTAAGTTAAGTTGTTATCTGTTTTATTTGTTTATTACTCGCGTTAATTTTGATACCTTAGAAATTACATGGAATTTAATTACGTCTTCCGTAAGTAAGCTTTTGGATCATTCCGTCATAATTCCTGGTTGACCAAGTTCGAGAAAACATTCAAAAATCTATTCAGGTATATAATAGTCTGATAAGGCTGGACACTCAGGCCTAAGCCAAGAGAATCTATTAAATAAAATAGCCCCGCAGACCCCGTGGTCACGAGCAACTCAATCGCCATAATACTCTTATTATACGGGGTTTGCTGCAGCGCTAAAATATCGACTATGAAAATATAATATATTTTCATAGTCGATATTTTAGCGCTGCAGCAAACCCTATATATTATATAAAAAGCCCGACTAAGTTGAGTCGATGAAACCTGAATAAGTTTTGCAAGACAGTAAAACACTTTTTGTAAAACCAATTCTTCACACATTCCCTAGGAGAGGGGTAACCTGTGATGTGACACTAATAATCACTAGCGCCATTTAATATGCAGAATGCTTCATCCAATGATAGTGGTTAGAAACTTCCGGTCAACGAACTGTGTGTCTGTTTTACTAGAGATATTATTTTTTTGTATTTTTTTATATACTTTGTCTAAATATCACGGTTCTTGAGATGGTTAAAGCCTTTTGACAGACGGATATACGGACGAGAGCGTAGTCTTAGTAATAATGTCCCATTTTAACCATAGATATATATCAATAAAGACATATTTTTATATAGGTACCCATTTATTTTACTTTGAACACCTAGATAAGGACCTAAATTCAAATACTGTTTTAAATTATCGATCCATAGTTTAAAAGGAGACACTTTCTTCATTGAGTCATCGCGTATGATTATAGCTCGACGTTTTAGGGTCTTAACTGCCCCTATGTCCTTTTGTTAAGGATTGAAATACCACATATTTTATATAGATATCATCAGACGGCAACATAACAAGCAGCGTGCTGACGTTGGTGCCGGCACTCGCAGACGCCGGGCGCGTGGTGTCGTGCCGCGCCGTGCAGCGCGCGCCGCTCGCGACCTTCGAGGACGGCTGGCCCATGCAGATACAACGTGAGTCACACGTCACTGCAGATATCGTCCCACAAGGTATAAGAAGCTGATGTTCTTGGCGAAAACTCTAGTCAAAATCAGTTTATTACTGCAGAATTTTAGCCAGGGTAGACCCTTGTTGAAAGATGCCTTGAGCTGCTTTTATAAACGTAACTATATAAAACTTACATTAAGCCATCATCACTGCAGTCAAATACATGCTGACAAAATGTCAATCAACACGTACATCATACATAACTTCACGCCTGTATCCGTTATGGGGTAGGCAGAACACCAGAGGTTATTAGCCCATCTTATGTCACGTTTGACTTTGGAGGTATTATAATGATGGATAGAGACTGCAGTGGCAGGTCGTCAGCCTATCACCCACAAATACGCAATTAAAACCTTTGTTTCTTAACGATTTGGCAGGAATTTGTTCATAAACTATTAATAACTTATACATATAGTTTATGAACAAACTCCTGCAAAATAACAATGTTTGTTTGCCATGGTGCAAATTCATAGCCCTTAGAAAGAAAACTTATGCAGTTATGTTTGCCATCAGATGTCCCAGTGGTCACGCTGGAGCTTGGTGCCAACCTAGACGCCAGTAAAGTGGTGGAAGGATCAGACGTGTATCTCGACTGCAGAGTGAAAGCTAATCCCTGGCACAGTCATGTTTATTTTACACACAATGTAAGTAGCCTTATCTTAGTGATATAATTTGTTATGGCCTTTGTTTGAAATCATTAAATTATTTGCTAAAAATTTATTAATATTTGATTTTATCTAAATACCTACTAAACTTATAATAAGTGGCCAAATTATTAGGGACAGTATTGAGATTTTTTTAATTTTCTAAGTTAAATCAATTTGGGCAAAAAATAATTAGCTGAAGGTCTCTTATATATTTTTTATTTGAATCTGTACATTATTGGGATGATAAATAATAAAAAAAATATACAGAAAACCGTACATATTTTGTACGTATTCATGAAATATACACGAATAGCTAATATTTTTTTTTACTATTTCTCGTTGCCTTCCTTTGCTGCAATAAGAACATATATGCGTCGGTGCATGCTTTCGATACACGTTTGTGCATGTTCTTAAAGGCTGGTGTTCTTAATGCCATTCTCTATTGAGAGTTTTAATCAGCTGGCGCTTAGTGGCAATCACTTCTTTTGCTATTGCTCGTTTGGTGAGTTCCTACATGTTTTCAATGGGATTAAAGTCTGGCGAATTCCCTGGCTAAGGTGATTTTTTTTCCAGCCATATGCATTAACACTTCTGTCTTTGTGACACGCTGTGGAGTCATCAGAGAACCATTAACTTGCGGCAATAAGCGGGTTTCTAGTACTTGCTTGTACTGATCCTGTTCCATTGTCCCCTTCAATGTACAGGTGTCCCATCTCTTTTGATGAGATGACAGATCACACCATGACTCTTATCGAGTATTTGACCCTCTGCTTTTCAAGGAACTTTGTCAACCAAAATTTGGAACGTTAATTCGTCGGAGAAGGCATACCGTCAGCATACCTGTTACTGTGAATGAATAGGTGAAAATTGTTATTTACCAATAACACTAATCAGTTATGCTGACCAGATTCCAGTCTGCAACAGTCATATTTGGATGTTGTCTGGCCTATTGCAGTCGTATCTTCTTCATTTTATCCGTAAGGCATCGTTTTTTGGTTGGTTGCCGAAAAATAATATTTTCTTCGAGCATTGTCCGTTCTGAAATGTTTATGCCCTCGTCGTTCATCATTTTACTTAAACGGGCAACGCTAGTTTTTCGATTTTCGAGGCAGATGTCCCTGATCTTTCGATCGGTATGAGTTGTGGAGATTCTTTCCTGTCACATTTTCCAACAAGATTTGCCTCTAGAGGTTTATTCCTATCAACTTTAAAATTTATTTATTGAGGACAGCCTTTGAAACCCCAGCAATAGCTGCTATTTCTCCCTGGGAATGACAGGAGTGCAGTAATAAAGTTTTTATTTCTGTACCTTTTCTAGGAGAATGGTCCGAAGCCTTACCCATTCGAAAAAAATAGAAGTGTTAGGGTTATGGCGTCAAATCATTAATAAAATGAAAATTCATAGTCAAAATATTATTAAAAGGCACCTTACATACGTTCTGATTATTAAAATACAATAATCAACTAAAACATATTAAAAATATAAAAAAAAACAGTACAAGAATCCACAATGTTTCAAAGTACGCTTTTTAATATAAAATAAAATTACTGAATAAAAAGGGAAGTCACATAATTATCAATTTCAGTAAGTATCCTGTGTTTTCATTATTCAAAAACAATGATAATAATACCACAAGTAATATCAAATAAAGTAACACTTCAAAAACAACATCAATTACTCAAAAATTTGAATGCACTATCAATTGCATAAATACGAGCACTGTCCCTAATAATTTGGCCACCCACGGTATTGCATTGGTTTTCTTATTTAAACGGTTCTAGTTTTATTCATATCAAACAACTTTATTGATCATTCGTAATTCACAAACCTGATTTTCTAGTTCTGACCACTATTAAAGATCCTTAATTTTTTAGGGAATACCCGTGAAACCAAGTCTTGGTGTATTGTTGGCAAATCAAAGCCTAGTTTTACAGAAAGTGCCAAGAAAAGCTGCAGGCGACTACGTGTGCGTCGCAAGGAATACTTTAGGGGAAGGCTCCAGTGAGAAATTAAAGTTGGACGTCAAATGTGAGTTTACAATCAAAGTATCCAACAATCATCGAATTTATTATACTTCCAAAATGTTTAAAGCTTGCATTTCATTATGTTTATTCAGGCATTACTTTTCGCCATTGCTTAGATTTGTAAGTTATTTTTGGTTGAAAACACATGAATAAAGATTTTTTCATAAAGATCACCGGAGTGATATGAGGATGATATTGACTAATCAAATCAATACATATAATAAAACAGTAAAAAAAACGTGTCTGTACATTTAATATTTTTACAAAAAAAATTATCTAGGGTTATAAAGAAATGAAAAAGGAGTAAGAATCTGAAAAAAAAAATTTGTCTGTTTGTTTGTTTGTAAGTTTGTCTGTTTGCACACGCTAATCTCTGGAACCACTGGACGGATTTGAATGAAACTTTTTTTGATGTATAGCTGTGAAGCCGGGGCAACATAAAGGGTATATTTTATTTCGGTTACTGGAACACCTGATGCAGTACCCTTAAGGGATCATCAAAACCGTAACAAATATAGATATAATGCCTTAACAAAAGTTGTCCAGGATGATGAGCAGATTCTGCAGACATAAAAAAAATCTAGGATCTAAAAAAATTGTAATAGATTTTTAAAAGTTATGCCTAAAACTTACTAGAATATAGTGGAGATGTTCGGCATACAGATCAGAAGCACTCATAGCTCAGTTACGCGTAGACCGACCATGAGTCTAAGGTCGTGGGTTCGATCCTGCTCGCGTAATTTTTTTTATTATATATTTTTTTATTTTGTATCAATCTTTACCATGCATCTATCTTTACATACATATGTATATATAAAACAGTAAACAATAAAGTGTGAACATGAAATATTTTTACAAAAAAAATATGTACCTAAGGTTATTAAGAAATGAAAAATAAAAAGTAAGAATTTGAAAGAAAAAAATGTCTTTTTGTGTCTGTCTGTTTGTTGTTCTATTCTGCTGACATCTGTGGCTGCCATATAATATTATAATAAATCCGAAAGATAGTTGGTATGTAGTATAAAAGTTTACTATGTTGATAGGGCTAAATCATTAATAAATAAAGCTTCTTGCTAGATTTAATGTAGGTAGTGTACATACAGAGATATATTGTAGAAAAGTTAAACGTAAAATAATAGAACTCAATATCGTTTAGGTTTTCTTTATTGATCGTTTTTGCCTCTTGGAAGTCAGAACCCGTAGAATTCTTCAGAATAAAAAGTGGTGTAAGTGTCAAAACTCAACACAGGACTTTATGAACTACCATACCAAATTACATTAAAATTGGCTAAGCCGTTTGACCGTGAAAAACAGCCAAACATATAGGTTACTAAACATATTATACACTGATAATGGCTAGACGGATGGATTTTTGCTACTCTTTCACGCAAAAACTACCGAATGGATTTTTATGAAACTTTACAGTAATATAGCTTTACCTAGAATGTGCCTTTGTAATGTATTGGTTAGGAGTTATACCTACATATTACAGGGGGGAAGATTCTTCATGTTTATTTTTTTAGATAGGACCTTGGAGAAGAAAATAACCTATTCGAAATACTAATTCAATGCAGACGAAGTCGCGGGCACCATCTATGTAATAAACCTACCTACATATAAACCTACTCTTATACATACTATAATAATCTTATACATAGGCTGCAAACTGGACGGCAGCGACAGCGACAGCGAGAGCGACAGCGAGAGCGACATCGGCGCGGGCAGCGATGCGAGCAGCGATTTCCGCGACACGATAGAAAGTATTGAGTTTGTATGAAACCGCGACAAATCGCTCGAGCGCCCGCTGGCGTCGAGAACGGCCTAGCAGGGCTAGCAACCATCGATAAATAGTCGAATCGACAAGATCAATATTATTTTGTTATTTTATCCTATTATCTATACTAATACTTATATAAAGCTGAAGAGTTTGTTTTATTGTTTGTTTGAACGCGCTAATCTCAGAAACTACAAGTGAGATTTGAAAAACTATTTTTGCATTTGATAGCCCAACTCTTGAGGAAGGTTATATTTTATCCCGAAATCCCCACGGGATCAAAAGTTACGCGGGTAAAACCGCGCGCGGTGGCTAGAGTAAGCTAATATGCGCACCATAATAGATAGAATTACTCGATTTGATACCATGATTAAGACTACAGAACCGAATATGTCATAGTCTTAATAAATTACTAACTCCAAATAGGTACCATATTCTGAGAAAATATCGATAAAAGGCCCGATTTATCATTGTCGACGGTAGCGTGCTAGCCCTGCAGATTCCCCGCGTCGCGTCATTGCCCGCGCCGCTGTCGCTGCCGTCCAGTTTGCAGCCTTACTTTTACCCAGTGTGCCTTTCGTAGGGTATTCCTGTTTGGTATATACTTTTTGTAGGTTACTTTTTCTATTTTATTTTTTGTAGGTCTTTTTCACAAAACCTAGGTGAAACTGCGAATGACAGCTTTGTTGTAACAGTTTTTGAAATAACTCTTTCTGTTTATCTATCAGTAACGCTTTCACAGCTAAAAAACTGAATCGATTTTGACTTTGAACTTCAAGGACGATATTATAATATTATATTTATCCAACTCCCATAACCGGTATTCACGCGGACGAAGTCGCGGGCAACAGCTAGTCTTAAATAATTGTTGGCTTTTAGCACGACATATTGCAGTTCCAGCCTCAAGCGATAGACACTTAGATTCGTCACTTCTTATAACATAGGTACTTCCAAGGGTAGCAGAGCTATTTTATTCTACGCAGTAAATTAGAAGCAAAGTCACCGTAATGCAGTATGTTTTAATCAACAGATACGCCAACGTGCAGAAACTCTCGGCCCACCATTCTTCGAGCGGCCAAGCGAGAAACCATTGATATAGACTGCGATGTGGAAGCCAATCCAAGTGTTAGTTTTTGAGTTTTCTGAAATTCTTGCAAATAAAATGTTTATGATGATTACGCATGCTACTACAGAAGCTTGTAATGTAGTTAATTCATTCATCTCTAGTAATAAAATGTACATAATTTTGAGTAATTTTACACGCGGCAAAAATAAAATTATATTTTGATCAAATGTAACCTCCATTATTTATTAGTGGAATGGACTCCAATCCTGATTCGGAACCTACCTTTGTCTTGCATCCTTTCATTACCAAATTGTATATTATAGACCTTATAGATTCTGTGTTTTGTTGTCGTCACTCAGGAGCCGCTACATTACCAATGGTGGTTCAACAGTTCATCCCACGGGAAACTGGAATTGCCCGCTACGATGCTGAATACGCCACAAAATAATCAACCACGTAAGTATTCGTTTTTATGAAAAATTCAACTCCCATCATAAATGATGATTGAACAGTTCAAAAGAGTATTATGGTAAGTTGGTTCCGGTAGTTGTAGGTACGTGACTTTTTCTCGTTAAACTGTACCGAAACTCCCATTTGGTCTCCATGTTACCTGATGGTTAGTAAAGATAGATCAGATGATGACACATGGCATAGAAAGGAGCAGACTCTTACTAAAACATTTCTGAAACACATCATCGCCGGTGTTGTTTGATGAAAGACTTTATTTGAAATGGCAACGCACTTAATTTGGCTGGGCGCTAGCCAGGCATACCCTAAAATGTTCTGATACCAAACAGAGGCCACTCTGATTAGTCGTAGAAAGGTAAGGCTATTCTAAGCCCACCCAATAATCAATCTTAGTTTTTGGAGACATTTCACAAATAAATGTAACCTCATTATTCATGGTTTCATTTCCATGATCACTTCATTTCTTTGTTTATAAGTTGTATCAAAATCTATTTTTAAAAATCTAATTTTTGAGTTTATTATGTTCAGGTAGCAAAAATTTTTGATATTTTGTGTTAAAAGGTGATTCAAATCAAGTGTAAAATAGATAAAGGTAAAACAGAAAGTAAGCATTTTAGGTAACTACCCATACATGGTGAACTCCTCGTCAGATTATGGCTGGATACAATGTTCGGCGAGCAACTCGGTGGGACGGCAGGAAAGCCCTTGTCTGTTTCGAATACAACAAGCTGGTATGTAATTATTATTCAATACTTAAATTATAAAACTAAAATTTTTATGTCTTTGAATCAGATTCTAGTTTTTTTTTTCATTTGATGGCAAGAGCTTGTAATAATGAAAAAAATAATATAATTACGGTAAAAATGAATCTCACCTGATGTTTAATAGTGAGAATGTCAAAGTTAGAGCACATATTGTTTAAATTCATAGTCAAATCAGAGTAAATAAATCAAATAAAAAATTCTTAAAAAGAGTATTTATAGGGAACCGTTTGTTTTTATTTTATTTTATGATAAATTCGCAATAACTGCTTCTTAGCTATTAATCAAAGTACTGCGCTTACTAAGAATGATCTCTAGAAAGTAAACATTATATTTTGTTATTGAGATAATGGCTTGCTTTGAAACTAAAAAAATTGCAGTACCTCTCAAAAAATTTATCCTTATTCATTTGAAAGTAAATAAAATGACAAACATAAAGAAACGCATACTAACTGTTTAAATCTTTTGTTTTGTGTAGGTCAGTATAATTATTATTACTTTTCATCTTTTTGTGTCACCTATCAATCATGAAACGATCAGTCTTCACACAAACACCCTGTTTACTTCTTATCATCTTCAAACCAGCACAAGGGTGTGTACTCGGATACCTCCTATTTCCGTTGTGTGGTGTCCATGACACTAGTTATATAAAAAACTTTATGCCACAAAGTTGGTTTGACAGTCAGCTTTTTGCATTTGTAAATAAAAAAGTTACAAAAACTAAAAACCCGACTGCGGAATACAGAAGTTCAAACAAGAAAAACCGCAAAACAAGCACATAAGACTATAAGAGCTTTTAAATTGTATTTGTAATAAAAAATAGTAGCAGCAGGCGGGGTTATAAAGCGTTTTATTTCATAGTATGAATCGCGAAAACTTAAGACAATATTATTTTAAATGCCTTTCAAACCGATGACTAATAAAAACTAACAGTAGTATAGTACCCACCTTCGACAAAATAAAAACCATTAATGTTAAAAATACTTTTATTTTTTTAGTGTTTATTTTATGTGTATATATTTACAATAGGCTGACCATTAGCTTTCATTTGTTACCTATATTGTTGAAATCAGAAATTAAATGTTTTTATGCCCCTATATGTTTATTTTAAGACGCCATCTTGAAATTTCATGAATCCAATATTACTCGCACAGTTAATACGAATCTTTTGATACTTCAATTGTTTAAATCCGTCTGGCAGTTCAGTAGAAATCAGGGAACAAGTTACAGACATACATACATAAATACATACATACATACGCGCTGAAAACGTAACCCTCCTTCGCGTGCCGCAGTCATGTACATCCGGATGGCTGGACCATTTGGCGTATAAAGCTGGCTCTTACATAGATCGATAAACAATCGTAGGTGACTGCAATCTGCCTACATTTTATCGTTTGTGACTGGTTAGTTTATTCAAAAAATCAAAAAAATGGTGTCCAGCCAGCCAGAATTTCGTAATTATGAGCATCTCGGATCTCAGCCCCAAGACGGTTTTGAGAACCCAGTTCTTATTAAAAGTATAGTGACTGGATATGTGACTGCAACCAAAGTTGTTTCATTCAATTTGATACGATACTTTTCGAGAAATCACAAAAACAAACTGTCCAGCCAGCCATAATCCGGTCGGCTGGACCATTTTGTTTTTGTCGATATATCAATAATTATAACACTGAAAGCAGCTAATTTAGAAAAAATCCTTAGTGACTGGATATGTGACTAACATTATATAGCTATAAATATGAATGATTTGTGCATTTATGAGTTATTGGCAAAAAGATTTTGTTGACACCTGTCAAACTTCCGGCTGGCTGGACCACCCATTCCAGCACTTCTGAAAGGCCTTCGCAGTCGGAATCTTATAAAACGGTTAGTGACTGGGGCGAAGAACACAAATCTTCGTTTGTGACTACTCTAAATGCAGTCAATCAAAATATATAAGCAATTATTTTTATGCCATACTATGTAACTGAGGGTGACCACAATTTTTGGTTGAAACAGGGATTAAACGTGTTTAATAATGATATTCAAGTACTTTTAGTATTAAAAGTTGTAAAATGTATGTAATGCAACAAAATAAAATAAATATTATACAGGGTTTTGAAATAATAGTGTAAAATATTTTAAGAAGGTATTAAGAACAGGGTATAGATTCGATATTAGTAAAAAGAAAAAAAATCATTTCAAATTCTGCTAAGTAGGTAGGTACTTGCCTTAACAAAATTTAAATTGTAATATACGACTACTAGCAAAAAAATAAAACCTAAATAACCCTCTTACGTGGCACGGTAACTACGCGCCTATGACGTATAACAGCTGTTTCGCCCGCTCGGGCGTGACCGGGAGTGACCTCGCGTCAAGGTACTTAGCAGAATTTTGAAATGAAAAAAAAAATTTTTTTTGTACGTAAATCGTGTCTATACACATTTCTTAATTTCTTGGTTAGTAACCAAGCTGTGTTAAGAATAATTTCCCAAACTTCAACAATTAAAATTAAATTAATAAAGGAATTCTAAAAAAAGTATTCTAAAATTTGGTCACCCTAATTCAACAAAACATGTCAAAAAAACAATTGCTTATATATTTTGATTGACTGCATTTAGAGTAGTCACAAACGAAGATTTGTGTTCTTCGTCCCAGTCACTAACCGTTTTATAAGATTCCGACTGCGAAGGCCTTTCAGAAGTGCTGGAATGGGTGGTCCAGCCAGCCGGAAGTTTGACAGGTGTCAACAAAATCTTTTTGCCAATAACTCATAAATGCACGAATCATTCATATTTATAGCTATATAATGTTAGTCACATATCCAGTCACTAAGGATTTTTTCTAAATTAGCTGCTTTCAGTGTTATAATTATTGATATATCGACAAAAACAAAATGGTCCAGCCGACCGGATTATGGCTGGCTGGACAGTTTGTTTTTGTGATTTCTCGAAAAGTATCGTATCAAATTGAATGAAACAACTTTGGTTGCAGTCACATATCCAGTCACTATACTTTTAATAAGAACTGGGTTCTCAAAACCGTCTTGGGGCTGAGATCCGAGATGCTCATAATTACGAAATTCTGGCTGGCTGGACACCATTTTTTTGATTTTTTGAATAAACTAACCAGTCACAAACGATAAAATGTAGGCAGATTGCAGTCACCTACGATTGTTTATCGATCTATGTAAGAGCCAGCTTTATACGCCAAATGGTCCAGCCATCCGGATGTACATCCGCAGTCGAGTAAAAAGAACTCCATACTACACTCTGCACTGCAATGCCCATTCGATTAACAAGACTTTATTGCGATACATCGGTGCGAGCACAGAACTTGTACAGAACTCGTATGTTTACGAAAGTTCGTATAGTATGGAGTCGGTTGCAAGTTTTTAGTAACATTGCATTTTTTTTATTTAACAGTTATTTAAGAGTACAACATGTTTAAAAACATTAATAATTGACAAGGCTTAACACATTAACACATTTATTTAAGCTGGCCCTGCGGCAATGGATATATTTTAATTATTGCTAACAAACCGTCTCCATACTATACGAACATTCGTAACAATACGAGTCGATAAAGTTCTGCGCTCGCACTGCATATTTTATAAACAACTCACTTATTTCTGGCTGTTCTTTAGACAAGCCGTCACAAGTAAAGGATTGTGAGATCACTAACGTGACTTACAGTTCTCTAAGTGTGCGCTGCATCGCGGGGCATGACGGAGGCGTGAGACAGACGTTCTTGATGCAGGTGAGGTTTCATTTACATAATATACGTATGTAACTTTAGGTGAAAAAGGGATATCCTAGTATACATAAAGACTCGAATCAGTTTATAAAAGTTCGATCCCTGAACTAGACTGACTGGGACTCAAGTCCAAAACCTCCTTCACCACAGGACACTCTTGCTAATCAACCTGCTTTTATTAAATGAAAAACAAAGTTAAACATGACAAGACCATAAGAGATAACCTGGATTCATCTCTTTGTCGAGTTAGTTTACTAGAAGTTTTTTCGTAAACCACTCAGTAGTCTTCACATTACAGACTTTATTGTTATAAAGCAAGCTGTATAGTTGGTGTATCAGTTTTAGTAATATATTTGTTAGTATACTGGTGTTACCCTGCATGTTGATCCAAAAGTTGACTCTCCGCCAAGCTTGTCAATTCAAATATAATCAATAATGTTTTTAAGTTTTTGCATGTAAAATGCTCAATTATTCTAAAATAAATTAAAAAATGTGTTTAATAAAAATCTCCCGACCAGGACTCGGACCTAGGACCTCTCGTTTTCGGGACGAGTGCTCTTCCACTGGGCTACCGGGGCCTGGCGGCATGCCTCGAAATTACTTACCACATTTTTTGTTTTAACGATGTATTGCTAACGTAGCTCCATCTAATGGTATATCTTTGCAGCTAAGACCATTAGATGGATTTATTTATCACATTTTTTCAAATACATTCAGTTCAATTTCGAACTTTGTTACTCATAGAGTAAACTTCTAAGATAATACACAGGGTGTTCGGAAGTGGACTTTATTCATTGTATTGCGCTTCAGGTTCAGGTATTTTTACGTTTCTTACGCAGGAAGCTCTGAGAAAGATTTTCGCCGGAACCACTTCTGTCTTTTTATGTCTTTTTGATCAAATGTACTTTGACTAAAACTGCGAAATATTTTGCGGCAGATTTTATATGAAGAGTTTTTCGCTAGCCAGGCGAACCCTAAAGAGGTGCTACTACAAAGCGGGGGGGGGGGAGCACTCGGTTATGTCGATCAAGTCATTTCCTATATTAGTTGGGCTTGTCAATGGAAAGCTCATAAAATACTGACTTGTTGCTTTTCAAATCATTTACATTAATGTAAAAGGTATCTTGCAGATAATGGACATGTCCACGGGTTCGTTTCTCTGCAACATCACAAGCGATGATCCAGAACTCCACGTGACCGGCCTCCCCGCAGGCAGCACGCTGTCTGTCTCTGTCTCCGCCTACAACAAACAGGGGGCGAGTGCACCTGTCTCTCTCACTACTAACTTGTTGAAGTTTCCGCAGCAAACTGGTGAGTATAGTTTTTTTTATTGAAATCTTTTAGAACTATAATGTTGCCACAAATACAAAGGAACAAAATACAGCGCGAAGAGATTTATCATTGTGACAATATGGCCTTATTTTCCAGACTAAACTTTACTAATATTTTTATAGCAATAATCATTTGATATTGTGAAGAACTGAGATAAAAAAAAACGTGAATTTATGGGTGTTAATATGAATTACTTAGTAGTTTCTTAAGAAATACCCCACAAAACCCTATATTTACGGTGATTTACGAGGTTACCAAAGTTTATTAAGTTAGGTAGGTACATAATTATTTCATAGTTCAATACTCAATACTCAATTCTTTATTGCTGCCTTAAAACATTTATATACATGGTAACAATAATTAACCATAAAATGACAATTAAGGGCCTTGTTAGGCGCTGCAATTTTGGGAGAGAGGAGGAATTTTCATGACTAATGTACTTTGTTTAATTTAATATACAGTAAATTTAAAAATAAAATATTTCTCCGATCTATTTTAGTAGTTTATCGGTTAGAAATTCATCTAGAGTGTAGTAGCTTTTCATGATTAATATTTTCTTCAATGTTTCCAAAAAATGTTTAGTGTTTGTGATATTCTATATGTGTTTAGGTAATTTATTGTAAATTTTTGCGGACATTGCTAGGGGACTGGCCGAATGTAACTGAAGTTTTGAGTGTGGAAACTGTATTTTATTCTTATGTCTAAGTGTGTATTTTGATTTGATATCTTCTCTTTTTCATAGAGTTCTGGATATAAACGAACATACTTGCATATTTCCAGTATATATACACATGGTAGAGTTAATATTTTTAATTTTTGAAAATATGGTTTACAGCTTTGTCTATTTTTAACGTTTACTATAATTCTTATAAGTTTTTTTTGAGCTATGAATAGTGTTTTAAAATCAGTGCTATTTCCCCACTACCATAAGCTAAAACCATAAAATACCAAAGCTAAACCATGAGTAAGCATATGCATAGTACATAGTGACAGCTGTTTCGAGGTCAGTAGTTTTTTTTATTTCTCGAAGAGCGTATGTGAAACTTGAGATTTTGATTCTTATTTTATTTACATGAATTTTCCAATTTAAATTTGAATCAATGTCTATGCCAAGCAATGTAAATTTAGTTACGAGTTCAATGTTTTTGTTGTTAAATTGTATGTTTATATTTAATGGTTTTCGTTGGTATGGGTAAAATGATATTAATTTAGTTTTTTCTAAGTTTATCTCAAGGCTGTGTTCTTTTATCCAAGTGTTTATTGTATTTAAAGTAAAAAGTATCTTTTCATTTAGAGTTTTTCTGTCGTTGGATGAAACGAGGACAGAGACATCATCCGCAAATAAGACACAATATTCTTTTAAAATGTTGGGAAGTTCATTTATATATAAAAGGAATAGCAGACATCCTAGGACGCTGCCCTGTGGGATAGACCAGTTTATTATTTTTGGAGATGAGCGTATGTGATTTATTTGTTTTTTATTGGAGTCGTAATATTTTATTTCAACATATTGTTCTCTATCTTTTAAGTAGGAGGTAAACCATTTATGAGCTTGTCCACGGATGCCAACTTTATATAATTTTAAAAGTAGAGTTTGATGTTTTACTTTATCATAGGCTTTAGTCATATCAAGCATGATTCCGATTGCGTGTTTTTCATCATTTAGAGTGTTTAGTGCCTCTTGGATAAATTTGTATGTGGCTAACACAGTCGATCGCTTTTTACGGAAACCATTTTGGCAGTCATTAAAAATTTCGTATTTCTCACAAAAACTGTATACTCGATCACACATTGCTTTTTCGAATATTTTTGAATCCGTCGGTAAATGGGAAATTGGTCGGTAATTGTTAGGGTTATCTTTTTCGTTTTTCTTATGGATTGGTTTTATAATAGTTGTTTTCAAAGGACACGGAAAAATTCCTTCTTCAAAGGATTTGTTTATAAGAATGGTGAGGGGCATAGACAGCTCATCTGCACATTGTTTATATAGAGTAGGTGGGAGCTCATCAATACCATAACTGTTTTTACTTTTTAGATTTCTTATTATTTTATGAACTTCTTTGCAATCTACAGGACGGAGAAACATTGTGTTCTCAATAGTATTAAAGCATGGGCTGTTTTCATAATGTTTGGAGTTAGGGTTTATCTTTTGTGAGTTGTCGCATTGTTTAGGTTCACCGATAGTTGCAAAGTATGAATTAAATAGAGTTGCGATTTGTTTTGGATCTGTGATTGTGTTATTATTTATGTTAAGTTTTATATTAGAGGTATCTTGTTTAGATTTTTTATTCGTACGTTCATTTATTACGTTCCACATTATTTTTGTTTTGTTTGATGAATTTTTTATTTGTTTTTTATACTGAAGTTTTTTAGCTATGTTTATTGATTTTTTAAGTATTTTTTCATATCTTTTATAGTAGTTGTTCAAAATATCATTATTCAATCGTAAATTGAAAACTTTTAGTAAACGTTTATTTCGGCATAATAGTTTAATCCCTGTTGTGAGCCAGTGTTTGTTGTTTTTATTACTTATTTTAATGTTTTTTTTTCGGTATACAAGAATTTAAAATGTTGATGATAGTTTTATGAAATTCCATGTAATTTTCATTTATATTTTTTGTTTGAGTTAATTTGTCGTTCCATTCTATTTCTTGTTATTTAGATTTAAATAGTGAAATATTTGTTTTATTAAATATGCGTTTTTGGGTATACCAAGTTTGAAGAGGTGCATTATTTAATTCTATGTGTATTATTGTCGCTGAATGATGTGAGAAACCTAGAGATTCTACAGTAGATTTGAAATTATTATTCAAGGTTTTAAAATTGGTAAATATTAAATCTATACATGTTGATGATGTATGAGTTATGTGCGTTGCCTGTTTTATGTGTTGTTTAAAATTATATTCTAACATTTGTTCTAATAAATGGTCACTTTTAGGGTCCTTTTTTAAAATATTTATATTGAAATCTCCTCCGATAATAATATTTTTCTTTGAATACTTGTTATTGATGTGATTTAAAACTAGTTTTAATTGATTTTAAAATAACTCTTCCTCTCTGCCATTCCAATATAGGGTTATTAATAATAAATTTTCCTTAATTAACTCGGCCGCACATAATTCCAATACATATTCGATAGACATATTTGAAATTACCCTCAGTTCTCTGTGTTCTATTTCTTCTTGAAGTAGTATGCATACTCCGCCGCCGACTCTATGTTTTCTGCAGAATGATGCAGCAATTTTAAATCCTTGGAATTTAATTAACTCAATTTTTTCCTCTGTTAACCATGACTCTGACATGCATATTCCTTGGTAAATTGGATTATCCTTTATGAAGGATTCCAGTAAATGTTGTTTATTATAGATACTCTGGAAATTTTGAAAAATTATTTTAAATTGTGGATCAGTTTTCTTGAAAGGACTCCTCAGTGGCTACGCTGTCAGTAGGTCCACTTAGAGTCTGATTTTGAGTTGTTGTGATGTTATTTTTTCGTAGATTTATTAATTTCCCTTCTATATATAATTTTCTATTAGTAATTATAGCATGGTATCCTTTTTTTCTAGCGTTAAACATTTCTTCTCTCATAAGTTTCAATTCTTTTTGTTCTGTTTTACTCATAAATTCTGAAATGAAGAGTCCGCTCCCTCGTAGTATGTTTCTGTTTGTAATAATATATTTCGCCATTCTTTTGCTTATCAATTCGATAACAAGTGGTCTATTTTTTTATTATATTGACCTACTCTATATGATTCTTCTATGTAGCCTTCCAGATTTATATTAAATATTTCTTGAAAAACTTGCTGTATTCTATTGTTCAGCTCCATTTCAGTTTCCTTGTAGTGTTCGGCTAGTCCAAAAATTATTATTTTCTTTTTATTTGTTTCTGGCATTGAATTGGTGTCAGAAAATTCTATTTTATTTTGAAGAATTTTAAGCTCAGTTTTTAATTTTTCGTTTTCTTTTTTAAAATTTTCAATGTTTTGATTTAATTCTCGTATTACTATTTTCCTAAGATTATTTTCTTTGTTTAAAGCTAAATGTTCATTTTTGTTTTTTTCCTGTAGTTTTTGGATTGCTCTATTTACCTCTATCTCTATTGTATTTTTTAATTCTGCAATTATTTCCTTATTATTCTCTCTTAGTTTTTTTTCTATAATAAAACTTAGTTTTTCAAGATTAAGGTTTGTAGGATTAGTTTCCTCTTCATTTTGTATGGTATCATCACCTAAACTTGAATCCTCTGAGCTGATAGAGTTCGTGAGGTTTGTGCTTTTTTGTCTTTTCGTTACTTTACTAGGTGTAGAGACCGGATGGTGGGTGGTATCATCCCTTTTTGTTATTGGTGTATTTGTGTTGTCTTTTTTGGGTGTTTTACTAATACATGATTGGCACTTCCACGCATTTTTATGCACAGATGTCATTGTGTTATAAAATCGTTTGCTTGATACATTGGCACATTCTAGGTCGTATTTGTCTTTGCAGATCTTACAAGTAAGGTATTCTCTATCCGGAAGTTTTCCAAAACACCCTGAGCATAATTCGGGTGCAGAGGACATATTAGAGTTCTTTCTTATCATGTATTTATATTTTCATAGATAAGTACTACTAATCACCAGTAGATGTCTTTAGTGTAGTATTAGGTTTTCTACTAATCAATAGATGGCGTTTTTGTATTTAGGTGTCTCTATTCTACCACAGATGGCGTTATTGCCTTATGTTCCGCTATTGTACCATAGATGGCGCTAGTTGTCGGTGCCAACGTTTAACAGCTTATATTTGCCTTTTGTTTGTTTTCTTTTTAGGTTATGTTGAAAACAATATAAAAACTCTACCTTTAATCCAGCTGTAAGGTTCTTGGAGCAATCACAAAATGATTTGTTTCATTTTTTTACGAATGAATTATGTGTAAAATCACATTTTTTTTTGTTTTTTTGGATACAATAATGTTGTAATGTTGTTTTAATTTTTACACTGTTTTTTGCTTTCCCGCACTTTAATCTTTTAAACTTTTGTTGCTGTAGGCTTTCTAGTTGTTATTAAATCACACAAATAACTTTTTTTGGTTTATTTGGCACTTTAACTATTTTTAGGAATTAATATAACGGAACTTGAACTTTAGCGTGACGCGGTGGCGCCCTCTCGTCAAAGTTAATGCCTTACTTTTAGTAGTAGCACACACTCACAGCACTGTGAGCCAATTGTGTTAGGTGAGTCTCAAACAGGACTGTTCAGTTTATTCCTGTCCAGTAGTTGATTAAATTTGATAATATCACATGCAGTTTATAAAGGGTTTTTGAATTAACTTAAGCATGTTGTTATTAAAGTTTATGTAGGAATTACGATGAAACATTTTGTTTGATGTTTGAAAAACGACGTATCCAAGCATATCGCCCATGATGCGATGTAGAAAATATCATATCGTCCTAATCAATGCCATGTAAAGTGGGTAATCCACGGAATATCTTTAGGAATGGTACTCAGGTGGTTATTACACCGATATTTATTTCTCCGCCAGCGCTAGTGCCAGTCAAGGTTGCGCTGACGACAGTACTCCCGCTCGTGCTAGCTAGTGTCGCGGCCGTGGCTGCGCTTGCGGCGATGTCAGCGGCCATCGTCTGCTGCACGAAACCCTGTCGGCCGACTGGTGAGTTCTAGTTTGATAACAATCTAGGAAAAACTTAAAACTATAATGTCTCAACCTCTATTCATCCTGTAAGCAGTACGAATACTTTTCAGCCGTCTCAATAAAAAAACATAACTGTCATCATTTAACAGTAAAGTTGACGTAGAAACCAATGTTATAAGAATTTGATTAAAAAAACATTGTATGGTATGTTCCATAGTTCTTGAATAAAATGCATATAGTAGGTACATAAGAGACTTTATTTCTTATTTATGCAGTGCTTTTGTATCCAACTAAAGGACGAAGTTTCTTATTTCAATTAATATTGGAATAGTCTAAGGTCTTTTCAGTAAAATAAGACTAAATTTAATTGGACAAAGATATCGAGAAGCTCCTTATTATTTGAGCTATAAAAATTCATATGATTGTAGCTACTTCAATAATCATAATCATAGATAATCAAAGCTTATGACAATGTACTAAAGCTATCATAAGAAGGCCAATATTGAACTAACAAGTTTGTTCGGTGCTGGAAAACATTTTTAGCGTATTTTAAGTCAAGGCAAAAATAAATAAAATCTATATTAGTTTTTATTATTAATGATTAGTGAATTTTAGTATCAGTAAATCAAGAAAAAATCGTACCTGATGAATGCCGCTTCAGCAAACAACGTCTTGTCATGTAAAGTACTACTTACTATTATTTTACCTGTATTCTATCAGTTATTCTCATCGGATACTCATCACAGTCCATTGAGTATTGACGACCGCAATTAGAATACAGGGCGGCCCACCCAAAAATTAGTATTTTAAAAGAAAGGAACAATGTGAAATTAATCATTTTAACCAAATTAAAAAACTACATGAAACTGCTAAATTCAAAAAGTGGAAATGCAGGTTAAATTTTTAAATGCAGAATTACTAGATAATATTTACGAACAGGGTTGATTTTTCGTAACCAGTCAAATTTAAATGTTAGTTTCTTTGATACGATATAAACGTACCTGCATATATATTTTAGCGTCTCTCAGTACAAAAAAGTAGAAATATGGAACCACAAACTTTTTAAAAAATTGTCGCTGTTGATGAACATAGCTACTACGACGCGGCATTTCCTTGATAATACTACGACGTAGTACTACAAAATGTGTGTAGTAGCGTGTAGTCATCTTTATTTTAATGGTAATTTAGAGTGACCACGCCTTGTTTAATATGTTAGCGGATAAATTAATTTCCTTGTCAAAAAAATAAATACTCTTTTTTTTTGCAAAAATTGTTTTATAAATGATACTTATTGTGTAAAAAAAATTGGCCGATGACTACAAATCAACCCTGTATACAGGGCGTCCCAAGGCTATGGGCAAGACTCGTAATTGGTTTAAAAATAGCAGTTAATACCATTTTTTCCCAATCAGTACTTTATTACATTTGGCGCCATTCTATATGGAGATCGATTACGATTACTCGTATCTCACTATTCAGACTATTAATGCTCGCCCAGCTCACGCCACAAATTATATACAATTTTTTTTACATAATTTGAGTTTTCTTTTTTACTGATGTATCTCAAAGTGCAATTGTCTGTGCCTGATCAGCGCCCACCAGACACACACGATTTGAGATCTTTTAATGTTTAAATAAGACTCAAATTATGTAGACAATGGGCCGTATACGACATTGCAAAGTCTCTCCAGTGACAAATTTTACGACGTGGAATGTGACAGCCTCTTACAAAAACTATTTTTTTCTGATTCTGTCACCACACTAAGAAACACTTAAAGTAAGAGAATTCATGTCGAATCGGGCCCATTAAATTGCAACGTGTGCAGGACGCGAGGGAGGCGCGTAGCGTGCGTGGCTGGACGCGTATGGTTAGAACGCGGCCACAGAGTTACACGCTGTCGTTGTGGCGTCAAATTATAGTATAGTCTTTGTTACAGCAAGAAATGAAAAGGATAAGACCGAGCCTGGTGAAATGCTGCCATCTACAGGAAATAAAGAAGTCGAAACTTTTGATAGCTTAGGTAAGATTATGATAGTTCATGTGCATGTATGTATTCTTGATGTATAATAACATAATAAAATAATATAAAATATGTTTAATAAAAGATCCTTGAAGTAAAGACATCTTTAATAACGACAATGCGCCAAATATATGTATCTAATTTTTACCCATTTTTTTTGCTAAAAATATTTAATTAAGTAATTAAATAAAATTCTAAAGTCTTCAAAAGTCAGACATTACTTTTAAACAAACAACCAAGGTTGGTTGTTTAAAAGTAATGTCTGACATTGTGATATGTTTATTAATGTTTCATTAATCCATTTCGAATATTTCCAAATATTATTAAACATCACGAAATTTCAATCTCTTTATATTTATTCGGTTTTTCATTTGTTAAAGCAGAAATTTTTTCTAGATATTTCTTTTTTATCGTTTCATTTTTTTAACTTCAAGGGTTTTCATAAAAAACTATTACTAACATTTAAACTTTTCATCCATAGATAAAAATCCTGACATCATACCAACGGAAAATAAGACCGGCGATAGCTGTTCCAATCAATCTTCATCCTTAGACTATTTATCTATTCGACCATTAGTATCAAACTGTTCAAGAGAAAATTACGATGTACCTTCAAACTGTGAAAGATTCTACGATCACAATATTGATTACAACCAATATGTTCAAGTTCGTTCAATGGATACTAGAATCAGGCCAACATACCACCAACCTGTAACGAATTTTGAGCCAAGAATACAAAGTATTGGGAAAATATCAAGTGTTGGATTATCCAATATTGGACCTAATGACTGTCACAGACAACCAGATAAAACTATAGAAGATTGGTTGAAGTATAAGAATTCATTGCCTTTGAGTACAAGTGGATTGGTAAGTTTTATTTGCTTTTTAACCCCTTATACAAAAAATATTTGAAGATATAAAAATGTTTGTAAGACTTATATGATATTTTCTACAAATTTACAATTATTAGCGCCAATATTCACCAAGATAGGTCTTTAGTTCCAAGGAATCCTGGATATTCGAGAAAAAATGTTTTTGTTTCCACAAAACGTAAGAGTTGCCTAAGAACAACCTCAACACTCAAACTTATTGATTTAAAAAAACCTTATTCAAATTGATTTTTAATTTTTTTCGCCACGAGCTTAAAGACACACACAAATACATCACGTCAAACTTATATCCCGCTTTTACCTCGGGAGATACAAAAAAGACTTTGGCTTAGAGTTACTAAAAATGCTTGTTTTAATCCTTTTTTCCAGTTACCAACTAAGCAGCTGATGCCTTCAGAACTCTATCCTCCGCCACTATTATACAGCAACCCGCGTCCTATACACTTATCTCACATGCCAGATCTGGAACATGGATACAATCAGGAATCTAGGTCTTTATTGGATTCCAGAAGTTGTTCCAGCTCACCGCTTGTGAGGTTCCAGGATAATAGTGTGTATTTTAATAAGAGTGTGGCGGATTTAACAAGGACAATGCCGAATAGTAAACGGTGATCGAAAAGTAAGTTTAAGTATAATAATATATTTTTTTCATATACCAGTATATTGTATATTTTAATTGACAGGTTTTTAGTTCTGTCAGACTTTCTGATGGTTAGAGATGGTCGAAAAACAACCAAAAAGGCACGAAACAATTCTGCATCGTATTATTATATCGGAGTGGTATATGTTACGAAGAATATAAATATTTTATGAGAATATAAGAAATAGGTATGAATAAAAATAGATTACAGAACTATTGTATGGAAGAAAAATCGGAAAAATCTGAAAACTGTTATCACAATATTTTACGTAAGTTGTTATTTTGATTATCGATAACAAATTACAAACATTGGAAATTCTCCAATTAAAGTTATTAATAATATATATAAAAAGACAATCCCACAAAAAAATAAAAATATTTGCAGTTTTTTTTTCTAAACTTTGAGTTACTAGGAATTTTAGCTGACACGCCATTAGAAAATAAAATCAAGGTTTCTGTAGTACATACAATATAAAGTATCGACTATTGGTTTAGGACAAATAAACGAACTCCGAGGCGCAGTGGTCGAGTGGTTGAGTGGTCGTTCATTCCCAGCTGGATCAGTTTAGGAACCGACCTTTTCTGAACTAGCTCGAATCTGGTAGTACGATACCCCCTAGTTCCACTGTGTGGCCTTCATAACACAGGCTTATGGAAGTAAAAGCTTACTTTAACGTACTTTAAGGCCATAAAGTTGTTGCGTCAGTTTAGGTAATTTATTTTTGATAGAAAATATTTGTCGCAGTCACTGCGGCGCAAAGAGGCTCAAGTTTGAGGTCATCACTTGACCGAGATAGTTGACAGACAGTGGACACTCTTAGAATAATCAACGTCTACTGATGACAAGGATGTTTGAGATTGTTGCGGTAAGTTCTAGAATATCCCCTTGCTGCACTTGCATCACCATAATATAAACTTAATTTATGAAAACTTTAATGGTGTGACATACAATGAAGTTGATTGTAATGTCTTAATTATTGCTCCAAATACCTAATATATTGTAAGACAAAAACTGGGTAACATTTTTAATACCTAACAACAAAACCGAACAATACTCTAAGGTTGAATGATCAAACTTAGTTACATGATATGGTATTAAAGCTTTTTTCTTATTACTGAATAGTACCTAATTATACCAGAACGTTTGCATATTGTCTGTTGCCTGCCTGTTGTCACGTCAATTAAATCTAAAATATAAGAAACTTATGTTTTTGTGTACGACTCATATTTCACCCTGTATAATTTATTTTTATTATTTAGTTTGAGAATTGTTAATTTTTCTTTTCAGCTGCAGGTTTGACAGTCACAAAAGGAAGTTTGATCATCAAATTTTACATCAAAGTCTAATATATTTCCGTTTAATATAAGAACCTTCCGTCCATAACAGACAGCTATTAAAAATAAGAATGAATTCCGTGGACAATCCAACGCAAACGACTTACTTTTAATCGATTTTAAAGGAAAATTCTGTAAAGTTAAGGTGTTAAAATAACATTGAAAGATGATACTAAAACATTGTGACAAAAACTGATAACAAAATTGTTTGTAATAGGTAGACCGACTGTTACTTACAAGAAATATAATCTAGTCGTAGGATCTATTATACAGTTTCAGCCTTAAGGGAATTTGTTATTCAGGTAATGTTTAAAATGATGTTTTCTAAGATAATCTGTACCTTTGCCAGTAAATGTAATTTTATACTAGGTCTTATTCAATGTGCCGTAATGAAATTTAAAATGTGTGATGAAAGTGTTTATGAAAAATAATTACATGTAATTTAAATCATTAAATGTATTTAAGTTTTAGAGTTTATGCTTATTGAACACGAAAATTGTAAATTCAACAATAAGTTTGTTTTTTTTTTTTAATAAAAAGATGATGTACAGTGTTTGGTTTTAGTTGGACAGAATTAACTTTAAAATGAATGTTGTTAAAAGAGATTCAAAAAACCTGTAAAAGTGCTATGTAATATTAAATGCCTTTGATTTAGTTGTACATAAGAGGGCCGCCAGACTGTTGAAAACACGTTGAAAACCAATGCTTCCAACCAAGGTTAAGGAAGGTTAAGTTGTTGTCAACCAATTCCGAGTCATCCACACTGTTACAAACGGTGGTTTCCAACAAGGAGACAAACAAGAACACAAGCCAAGGTCACGCCAGGCCACGCCCCTTAATCGTCAGTGTGCTCTGATCTCTCGCGTTGGCAACATCTTCGCGATGGCAGTTTTGTATGCAATTGAGGATACAAAGAAGGAAAGGTTAAAACGCAGGATAAAAAGCTTCAAAACTCGAGTCATTTCTAGTTATAGTTACATAGTAAAATATACAATAACAAGCGTACACACTGTCCTAAAAACAGACATACATCTACATAGATAACGCAAATGCATATCCTTTGCGTGTCCGAACCCCGACCAAGCGTCAAGGTTGGTCGCCTCTAGATTTAATATGTATTGTAATATGCGTGTATGTATGTCTGTTAGAAAATCGAGTCCACAATATCAATATCGTTCTTAATAATCGATTTCATCGGCGGTATCGGTGTCTCTGAATCTTTTTGTATTTTCCAGTAATAAATATCAGCTGTGACGTCACAATAGGTCTTAAAAAGTCGGCACGCTTGGTTCGAATACAAATCGTGGCACTTGCGTTGTCTATGTAGATGTATGTCTATGATTCTAAACACCACCGTTTCCAACCCGCCAAGGTCATGTAATTTGGTTGTCAACAGCCGTCTTCACTGTTGGAAACACGTTGTAAACTAGCAAGGTCACCTTGGTTTGATGTTTTGTTTCCAACAGTGTATTTGGGCTTTAATCGTACATTCAAGTTTTCAGCAACTTTTATTAGGGCTATAAACACACTTTGAGTATAAAGGTAATTTTATTAAAAGACATACTAATTTCACAAAACCACAAATATTTTAAGTAAGAGAGGGACTTTCTATCTTGACACAATTTTGTTTGTATGTTATATTTTTTTGAATGTCTTACAAAGAATACTGTATATGTACCACTGCATTGCTTATATGTAGGTCTCAAAAATCAAACATTAGGTGTCGAACAGCTAAGAATAGCCCCACTACTATATCCCGGTGTGTGGTAGGCCGCCTGGCTAGCGACCACGCTTGTTATTTTTGCCGCCAAAAAAGACAGAAGAAAACAGTTCTCTCCTAAACCCTAGTGCTGTTGTCTACGACCTCTTCTTTACTTGCCACCAAGTGAGATTGAGGTCAAGCAGTCACCGATATACAAAATATCTATTTGGTGATAATAGTTAATTATGACTCCACAAAGTGCAAAATTGTATCAGTCTGATTGGCATTACTTTCCAATGTATAAAATAAATAAAGAGGATTAATTTTCTAAAACCAATTTGTTATTATCAACTTTTGTTGCTTATAAATGAATCCAGTGAATAAATGTATTTTTGTACAATATAATTGTTTTATTATGAAAATTATTTTCATCAGTCCCCGACACTTAACCCGACATTTAAAATCTAAAATACCTTTATGAAGATAAGTATTGGACTTTCTATTGTAAGTACTAAAGTGAACTTGGCTGTTTACAGCATTAAGTAAATGTGGGTATCTATACACTCGGTAACACTATCTAGCAACACACCTGATACTTATACATATATCTTAGAACCAATACACATTAGCACTAGAAGGAAATTTAACCCGTGCGACTTTGACTACTACCTACTATAATCAAACATGTAAGTACAACCAAAACTTAGCCTTTTCAGCTTCTTTGTGGGCTGAGATCTTGTCACTCCAAGCCAATAAAACGATAAATAAATTGGAGACGACAGCTTTTAGTTGAATGAAATATAGGTGAGCAGCAACTCGACACACAAGAATTTCGATTTCGGGATACCGCCCTTAAAGCGGAGCTACGACGCCACACACAGAAACATATTTTTCTTATAAATTTTACATTTCCATTCTCCGGTGTTTAAAAACCTGATATAGCGTGCAATGAAATAGGGATGTCACTTGTTTCTAGAAACTTCTGAAGCAATGTAAGCGAAACGTACCTACTTACACAAACACATTCAGGTTATTCTAGCAGAACCTTCTTGAGGGTTTCCAAATACTTTCATAAATCCCACAAAATATTTTTTATCGCATAGGAATTCCTAGAAAAAAGAAATAGCCATGATATAAATACCTTCCAGAGCCAGGCTATCAAATCTAAAAATCCAACTAATAGTTTTGGAGATTATTGCGTTCTAACAAACAAATACTTTAAATTTATTACTAACTAGATTGCTCAACTTCATAAAATTGAGCAGTAGGTAAAACCAACTGCTGAACTGGGAGACGGGGGCCTTGGTACGCCGCTTTGTAAGGTGGACTGACTGGTCGCGGTCGCCGGCACACGCTGGATGAGGGCGGCGCTGCACCGAGCCACGTGGAGAACCTTGGTGGACGCTATTGTCCAGCAGTGTGCACCTCCAAGCTGATGATGATATCTGGTTATTTACTAACTATACCAGCTGAGCTAAGTTGGTCTGCGCACCTATACATGATTAGTTATAAGCACTGAAGATACGTTACTTTTATTAGATATGTAAGACCTGTTTTTGGTAATTAGTATACTGGCCACAAAGTGATGTATCTATTCTTTTGAAAAGTGTTTTGTGAAACATGTCACTCAAAAAAAAAATCTAGTAAACACGTCAAGACAAATCAAACCTTTTATTTTTATTACCTATATATTCCTGATCTATTTATTTACCCACTTCCACTGTGTTTTATACGCTGCGCGCCCATAACCCCATCAACTTTTTTGTATAAAACAAGCGTTTAAAAACCAATGAATGTTCTCTGAGCGTAAAGTTGAACTAGTATAGAAACGAATAGCAGTAAGTTTTGAATACATTTTTAATACTTATTTTATACAGGGTGTTCGGTACAACATACAGAAATGGGGGGCAGTCTATTAGCCAAAACTATTTTGGACTCAAGTTTTTGGACGTTTTCAATGGACGTTTCTATATAAAGAAAATATAAAAAATGAATTCAAAACGTACTGCTATTCTTTTCTGTACTAGTTCAACTTAACGCTCAGAGAACCTTCATTTGTTTTTATTCTTGGTTTATGTTTTTTGGTAAATATCCCAGGAGTTAAACTTTTCTCAGTAGGTTAGCGGAATTCGGTAAAGATTAAATTCGAGCTCGCCCTTTGTACAACGCGGGAGAAGTTGATCTTGGTTCCCAGCCAAATAAGTACTTAATAAGATTGGTTGAGACCGAGTTTTTTAAATTTTTGTTCTGTTGTTTTTGTTTCATATTTTATAAGTATTTAAATAAACAAAAAATCACATACTGCACAAGCGACGACGGGCCAAATTGGCCTGGTAAAAAAATTACTTTGAAAAACAAATAAATGAATTAGGTATTTCTTAATAAGTCTTAAAACCAACTTTGGTAGTTTGTCTTTTTCATTTATTATAATTGATGTAAAAATATGTTTACTTACAATATTTATGTTTTGCTTCTACTTTTCTACAGACCTTAGCAGATCGGATAACATAAATGATTCCCAGCAACATGCAACGCTTGACAATTTGACCAGTTAGAAACTGGTGAACGATTCGGGCAGTATCCAGTTTAAATTAATATTAAGCGTAAAAATTTCCTCAGAAAAGCGTGCAAAAGTATTACAACCAAATAAGGTAATTTTGGTTTATCGCTAAACCTTACTCTCTTCTAGAAATAATTGATATTTTGCGTGATTGCAGTCGTTAACAAGATATCGTAGTTATTTTTTACAGTCTATCAAATGACTCGCAATTTTTGTAATTCTTGAAATGGCAGAACATTCTACGGCTGATTGCTCTTTTTTCAAGCAGAAAGTGAAAACAAAATTATTGCGTATTTTTTTGGAAGCTCTAGTTTACTGTCAAGATTAGTTCATTTTCAAATTAAAAAGAGAGGAAAAAAGCTTTTCTTTATTTTAATATTATGAAAACTTAAGGCCGTATTTTGTTTCAATGGATTCCTAGTATTATATTAACGTAGACAGTAATAAGGAAAAAAGGTATACGAGTGTATTCGACAAAACGTTGCATTGAAATGTTTCTGATTAATTTTTTCACCAGGCTCTTAACTTATTAGATGTTTCACTTCCAGTAAAAATGTTTGTAAAGACACCTCATTTAAAATACATCAAGCTAGTCGAGTTAGAGTAGATAGTCTCTCGCTACAATACAGACAAAGCCTTTTATGCAACAAGGCTTGGTATCAAAGCTTGGTATATTACCAGGACCTGTGCAACAATGTGAAATTAACGGAGTGCGTAATTGTGAAAGGATTTAAAGGCTGGGGAATAGTAGAAAATAAACGAATATCTGACTGAGTCGCGAGAGATGTTTGTCGGCCTTGTGTGGAGAATTATAGGCTCAGTAGTAAACGAAAAGATATTGTTTAAGTATCAGAAAGTAAAAAGCTGAAAAATAAACAATGTATATTCGGTTCCAAATATAACAATATCTATAAATTGAAAACGAACTAGAAAGGACTATACATTTAATTTATATTGTGTTGAATCGGAAAACCCGTCAAACGTTTTCAAGTTTACTTCGTACTTGATTGAAAGCATGTTCCAAGAAAATTTTAATTCCAATTTTAGCTGTTTTTAAGTTTTTATAAAGATAGAAAAGTAAGCTGTTCGTAAGTTTTAAAGAAAATTTCCTGCACCATTTCGACACGTCTGCATCAGGTTTTTCAGACAAAAATCCATTCATGTACTTAGGTATACTAATAGCGGCTGTAGAGAGTGTCTCGGCTGAGACTGCTATCGGCGAGAGCATAACTATACACTCTCGTTCTATCATTTGAACTCGAGGCTCCCGCGACAATGGACGTAGAAATTGCTGCTATTGTTTGTCTTTGTGCCCTGAGCTATTATATTTTTTTAAATATTTATCATAAAAATAAAATTCGTTAACCATGGAGAACAAGATGATAATAATAAATAAATAAAATCCCCAGACAATCACACCAACTACATGGCCTCAAAGTAAGCAAAGCTTGTCTTATGAAATACCATGTAGCAAACTAGGGGGGAACCTAGAATATAAAATACATATACATATACAAAAATTAAATAATAGTTCCCCAGACAACCACACAAACTACATGGCCTCAAAGTAAGCGAAGCTTGTGTTATGAGATACCATGTCGCGAAATAGGGGGGAACCTAGAATATAAATACATATATAGATATACACCCAGACACGGAACATTTTTTTTTCTCGTTCCGTGCGGGTATCGAACCCGCAACCACTGGCGTCTGAGGCAGATAGGTTTACCCCATCGCACAGTGAATCACCAAGAACATGCTAGCTGGACAAAATTATTTTATCGGTTTATGTTATTACTTTAGGCGTGAAAATATACATTTTAATGTTTTTTGAGGTTTTTAGTTAAATTTAACACGTTTTATACAAAATAAACATTTATTATAAAAAACCCAAGCGTAAGTACTATGAGTAAAGGTAAAAAATATTAATAATAATAACATTAAAGAAACATGCGTAATTTAACTTAATTACATTACTTAACATAAAAAACTTTTGATTAATTCATTTAAAAAAACTTAAAAATAAATAAATTTAAAAAAATATTAAAACAGTGATTTCTAATTAATTAATTCCCAGTATTCATTTTTGTCCAGCTAGCATGTTCTAGGTGATTCACTGTGCATCGCCAAAGTGGTCACACATAGATAAACGCCCAGACCCGGAACATTTTTTTTTATCTTGTTCCCTGTAGGAATCGAACGCTCAAGCACTGGCGTCTGAGGCAGACTGGTTTACCCCCTCGTCAAAGTGGTCGTCAAAATGAAGCACCACAATAGAACCAGGTGAATACTTAATAAGACTTCACGAATAGTTAATTTACTTTGTAGTACCTAAACATTAATAGAAATATATCATACGAGCGTTTGCCCGCGACTTCGTACACGCATAAACTCAAAAGTCCTATTGTCCGTTCCCGTGGGAGTTCCGGGAATTCCTTTCATTATACAAACAGACACTTATTGAGGAACCTTTATACCAAGTATCACATCCGTACACTCAAAGAATAAGATTTTATCATACAAACTAAAACATCATATATTTCCCGTTCCCGTGGGAATTTCGGGAATTCCTTTCAAAACACAACCAGTCTTTTTTTGAAGAACTTTTATGCCAAGTATCATATCCGTGCACTCAAGGAATAAGATTTTTCATAAAAACTAAAAAGTCCAATAATTCCCGTTCCCGTGGGAATTTCGGGAATTCCTTCCTTAGTGCACCCCTACATCCCCTAAAGAATGTATGTTCAAAATTTCAGCTCTCTAGGCCCAGTAGTTACGGCTGTACGTTGTCTGTCAGTCACTCAGTCACTCAGTCACTCAGTCACTCAGTACCTCAGTCACTCAGTCAGTAACGGAACAGTTTTATATACCTAGTCGGGTCATAAGTTCTGTCAAAAACTTTTAATGTTATTACTGATACACCTTTAGACAATTACTTAAAAATTATATATGAAATGAAAGGTTATTAAATGTACAATATAATTTTAATTACATTATTCGAAATGCCCTCCCCCATTTTGGACACATGTCCTTAATCTACGCGGCCAGTCATCGATCGCTGCACGCACCACATTCATATCTATTTCTGCCGCTGCTTTAACCAGAGATGCTCGCAGAGACTCCAAATTTTGGTGAGGTTTAGCACAGACTTTCTCCTCCAAATATTGCCATATCTTGTAGTCCAGTGGGTTTAAGTCTGGACTAGAAGATGGCCAGTCTTCATGCCGGATAAAGTCAATTCCGCGGGCGGTCAACCAGTCTTGCGTGCTTCGTGCCTTATGAGCCGGTGCAGAGTCCTGTTGGAATGTCCAATGTCTGTTCTTGAACATTGTTTGAGAAAGAGGTTCCACTGTGCTTGTCAGGACAGTATTTTGATAAGCCACGGCACTGGTTCTCATACCTTTTTCACAGAAAAACACCTCAGTTATGCCTGAATATGAGACTCCAAGCCAAACCATGAATGAGGAAGGGTAATGGCCACGCTGGACCCTCGGAATACGCGCGCTCGCTTCTTCACTACTGTGGGCATACACCTTATCGTTTTGTTTGTTATAGCTTTCTTCAATGTTAAAAATTTTTTCATCCGAAAAAAGAATTTCGCGGTGTTTTTTTCCCGCGTACCGTCGTAACAAAGCGCGGGATCTTTCTAGCCTATTTTTTTTTAAACGCTCGTTTAAGAAATGTCCGGTCTTTTTAAGATAAGCTCGTAGTCCTAGGTCTTCATTTAGCACTCTTTTGACCGTGGTTCTGCTTAGCCCCATCTGGTGAGCTAGGATTTTCTGTTTACGCACGGGATTTCTTTCGATTCGCGCCTTCACTGCTTTGATGACCGCTGGTGTCCTAACTGTGCGAGGTCGGCCGCTTCTTTTACGATCTTCGAAGCTTGATTCTTCAGTGAATCGTTTAATAGTACGATAAACGAACCGTAACGTTATTTTCAATTTTTGTAGAATATTGAAAATCTCTTTTGGCGCGTAACCGCAGCGGTGCAACGCGATAACCGCGATTCTATCTTCTTTACTCGACCACTCCATATTTGAAAATGAATAAAATATAATTTCTTTTTTATTTTCAACAATCGCAACCGTTCTATTTTTAAAATTAGTAAGCGTATTTCTGGCCAGTATTCGAAAATTAAAAATATGAGGTTTTGACAGAACTTATGACCCGACTAGGTATATTGATAAATCTCCAAAAACTGTAACTCGCGTTCGCTAGACCACATGGTGAAACACGCCCGTTCATAAAGATATTTAGCGAGCAACTAATAACTGTATCGTCTATGCAACTAATTGAACGAGTGTGTACATGCTCGCTCTCGTTTACCTCGCGAGAGACAACGAGACCCTTTGACTCGGGCACAAAATAGCGACACGCCACCGAGAGCGACCGAGACGAGAGCACCCTGTACACTCTCGCTCTCGGCCTGTCTCGGGGTGTCTCGTTAAGAGTGTACAGCCGCGGTAACAATTTTCACTCAAAATATTTAAGTAATTTTCAGCAGGTCAGCCCTACCGCCTCTGGAGACGGGTGTCGTAAAAAGCGAATAATCCGAGCGTTCTCCGATTAGTTTTAAACCACTTCAGGGTCCGACTGGCTAATGACCATCCTTCAAATAAAATCCGCTGCCAAATTAATGTATTTATTTTAAGAGCTAAGAGAACTCATTTTATTACGTGAAATTGAGGTCAAACGCGGTAACCCGTGTCACCGTCAAAAAAACTATATTACAAAAAAAAATCACATACAAGCTATAATTTGTAACGGTTCTAGGAATTAAATTTCAAAGCTAATTGACAATATATAAAAGTTGGGTGCGCATTTTCTCACATAACTTTTATATTCCTATCATCGGAGGTCCGAAAATTTTTCTCATACCATTTAAAGTCATAATGATCATTCTTCATAATAATTTTATAAACTAAATATTAAAAAATATAATCATTGAAATTCATAATATCACTAATTATACATTTTGTTTTTACTAATATTTGTTTTAATATATTTGCTTAAACTATTTTTTTTTTTTTTTTATATTGTAAGGATAGGACGTTTGTCTTCCATGCCACCTGATGGAAAGTGCGCATGAAGACTATGGTGTTACACGTCCATCCACGAGAAACCTATTCACTCGACACTTAAAAGTTCCAGGACTGTAGTGGTCAGGAAAAACAGACGCAGGCAGATTGTTCCACACCTTGGCAATCCGTACCAAAAAGGAACTATCGAAGCGTTTTGTTCGACTTCTTGGTATATCCACTATATACGGATGGAAGTTCTGTCTGCGTCTGGTAGTCCGGTGGTAAAAAGGGGTGGGTTCAATTTGGTCAAAAAGAGCACTCGCACACTCACCAAAATGTAGCCGATAAAATACTGTCAAACAAGCAACCTTACGACGATGCTCCAGCGTCTGCAATTTTTTATTTGTAAGGTTGTTGTTATTTATGAGTTTTATTTATTTATTTATTTAAAACTTTATTGCACAAATAATTGAAGTACAATGGGCGGACTTAATGCCATTTGGCATTCTCTACCAGTCAACCACCACAAAAGCAGAGAAGTTAAATAAGTGGTGCAGATTATATTAAAAACTATAATATATACATAATTAATAATACACAACTACATAAATACATATACATATATACTCTATACTCTATATCTGTATGAAATATATACATAAAAGCTATTAAACATATATGAAAATAAACAAAGTGAAAATTAGGATGATTCATTTGCTATCTTGAAAAAGTGAGCTCTGACGCATTGTTTAAATGTCAGTTTGCTAGGGGCTTTTCGTAGGAATACAGGTAACTTTTCCCACAGCCTTATTGCCTGAATAACAAAAGAGTTTGAAAGAAATCCAGAATGGTGTAAAGGAATATGCAGGCTAAGGTTATCAGAAGATCGGAGATATCTATCATGTGATGAACCAAGATACTGGAATTTACATTTTAAATATTCCGGGGCGCATGGATCATTTAGAATGGAATAAAGCATGCAGAGTATTCGGAGATGCCTACGTTGTCGAATGGGAAGCCACCTCAGTTGTTCTCGAAATATGGATACATGATCGAACTTACGTAAGCCAAAGACAAAACGAATACAATTATTAAGGAGACGATCTAATTTTGTGAGGTAAACTTCATTGAGGTCTGTGCAGCAAACATCAGCGTAATCAATGATGGGAACTATAAGTGCGCTAACAAGTAGTAATTTTGTTGATTTTGGCAGACAATGTTTAAATCTATAAAGTGACCTTAGCGATGCTGTTACCTTGCGGCCTACCTCCTCAATGTGCTTATTCCAGTTTAGTGTTGAGTCAATGTGTAAGCCGAGATCCTTGACACATGAGCTGTAGGGAATGGTAAAATTGTTAAATACAAGTGGTGGTGCCGAGGACCTGTCTATTTTAGCTAACTGACTCGAACTGCCTATTATTATGGCTTGACATTTGCTGGGATTCACTGTGATTCCGAATTGCTGTGACCAATGAAAAATATGTAACAGGTCTAAGTTGAGCAGATCCACAGCAGCGTCCACATTCAGGATGTTAGCACGGGCGTAGAGTTGCAGGTCGTCGGCATAAAGGTGATAGGAACACTGGAGATTTAAGGTAATAAGATTAATGAATATAGAAAATAATAATGGAGAAAGAATTCCGCCTTGTGGTACGCCAGTATTTAAGTTGACCCAGTCAGAAATTGAGGATCCATCAGGACTAATTTTGATAGCTTGTTGGCGACCACGAAGATAAGTAGAAAACCACTGCGATACTAATGGTGAAATACCGAGTAGATTAAGAGCAGCGATAAGAAGATCGTAATCTATGGTGTTGAAAGCATTTGAGAAGTCAATGAGAACTAAAACCGTCACCTGGGCAGACTCCATACCCGTTCTGACATCCTCTAAAACATTAAGAAGTGCTGTGGAGGTGCTGTGACCAGGTCGAAAGCCAGATTGATACGGGTTCAGTAAGTTATGTGAAAGTGTGAAGTCCGATAGTTGTTTGTGAACTACAGCTTCAACGACTTTGGATAGGTACGGCAATATGGATATAGGACGAAAATGGATCAGTAATGATGGGTTATTGCTTTTAGGGAGTGGAATTATTAGAGCTTTACACCACATTGCGGGAAAAGTTCCGGTAGAAAGAGAACAATTTACAATGTGCGTAAAGATAGGGAGAACCCATTCTAACATGAGCACCATCATCACCCTTCCGATTCCATCAATACCAATCGCATTTGATTTTAGAGCTTTAAGTATTTTAAGAACTTGATCATTGGTTACGGGTGAAAATTCAAATGTTTCATTAGTAATTTTAGGGAGAGAGGATAAGAAATTTAAAGTATTCGTCTTTGTTGAGCTATCGAGAGATGGGCATGAAGCAAAATGTTTGTTTAAGTCATTCGGGGTGAATGAATTATAGTTCAAGCCAGCATACTGTGAGCCTAGTCCAAGTGACTTTATGAATTTCCACACATTTGCCGGGGAGGAGTCAGTAATATTCTCATGAAAATAACGGCGTTTTGAATTTCGTATCACCTGATTGCAACGGTTTCTAAGAGATTTATATCTGCTCCAGTTTTCTTCTGATCTATTCCTCTTAAATTTTAGAAAGGCTCGGTTCCGCTTTGACATAGCGATTCTCACTTCCTGATTAATCCAACCTGCAAATGGTCTTTTAATTTTTACATTGTGAATCGGTGCATGAGTGTCAAAAATCGAAGTAACAATATTACAAAAGGAATCAATCTTGTCAGCGATTGTTGAAGCTTCGAAGACGGTTGACCAGTCAATTTCAGAGCATTCCTTTGTAAAAAGTTCATTATTAATACGTGTGTAGCTCCTAACTTTAATATTTTTCGGTATCGATTTTCGAAAATTAGATTTAAAACTAGCGTACAAAAGGTCATGTCTTGAAAAACCTGGAGCAGCTACCTGACCATAGCTTGATATAAAATCTGTAGGGGAAGTTAAAATAACATCTATCCAAGTGTCAGCAGTTCCATAATTGTGATGAGTGGCATTAAGTGTAAGTATTTTTAAATCAACTGTATTAACTAAGCTACGCAATCTACGAGATCGTGGACTATCTGTAAGAAGGTCAGTGTTAACGTCACCCATGATCAGATGCTGATTGTAATCACAAGCTATCACCTCGAGTTGCGACTCCATTTCGGAGAAGTAATCGCTAGTTGGAGGGCAATAAACAACTCCGAGGCAGTATTGCAAGCCACTCAAGCATATCTCAATGAAAATATATTCAGCACTGCCCGTGTAATTTGCTGGTGATGTAGATATAATTTTGTACTTTACTGCGGAGTTCAGATATATCGCTACTCCACCGCCACGGCATCCAATCCTATCATTACGAATCAGCGTGTACCCTGGGAGGTTATATAAGTCAGAACTAAGATTGGGTTTAAGCCAGCTTTCAGATACTAAAAGTGCTTGAGTGATATCGGGTGTAAATATGCATAGCTCAGCATAATGCTGCGGTATGCTCTGAGCATTGATATGGCAAATATTAAAATTACCGGCTGCTAAAAAACTCTTGGTGTCCAATAGAGTAGGTGAATCGAGATCAGCATCACTGAGGGAGCAAAAGGAAACCTCGCTATCCGAGTTCATGATAGAGTGATATGAATCATCAGACATTATAATAATAAAATAAATATGTGTATAAATATATAAATGAAACTATTTAACTAACTAATATACTAAACAATAAGTAAATAATACTACATATACTTTTTTTACTACAACCAATTAAATTAAAAAAATATATATTTAGCATTCTGCCGCTTTTCTGCCGGTTCACTTTGACATAGATTAAAGTACATACAGACTTAATATAACAATATGTAACAACGTTTAAGTAAATTTAAAGTTAAGTATAAACAGCAATAGAAAACTAAAATCGTCAAAAAAAATACTAAAATACATAAAACACTTTGAGCGTGTTTCGGAACTTAACTAAGGGCGATTGACAGTGAATGACAGTGATAGAGATGGCAAAATGACAGCCGATGACAGAACATTTACAAGTCAATCACTCAACCAACCAACAACAACAACCAAAACATAAAATACATACACCCTCATTGTGATGATTTTGAAAAAGCTATAAAAAATAAAGTAAAAGGAACCTTAGCGTCATAGTTGGTTACTTCCTCCGAGTGCTGCGTGTCTTGATAGGTTCCGTACGTACATGCGCGCCTGCAGAAGAATTTGTTGTTGTTGAAGAATAGAAGTTTTCGGGCTCTTCGGTCAACAGAGTCTAGCGCTTCGAGCTGGTATTTGGCAGAACCATCCCAAAGGTGACTACAGTACTCCATGCAAGACCTCACTTGGGCTGTGTATAAGTTGAGGAGCCGTTCAGGGCTGAAGTACCGCCGGACCTTCGAGATGATACCCAATTTTTTGGAAGCCGTTTTTGCCATAGACTCAATTTGTTGTCCGAAGTTTAATTTGGACGTTATAGTGACGCCCAAAAGCCCTAGTTGATCGGTGATGGGAACAGATACATTCTGGAAAGTGGGCGTAAGAGTAAAGGTGCTCTTTTTTGCGGAGAATAGACACGCCTGAGTTTTGGACGCGTTGAATTTGACCAGGTTAGATTCACCCCAATCGGACACATTCCGCAAGGTCGAATCAACGCGCTTAATCATAGACTCTCTCAAAACCTGGATTTCATGGGCGCTCGTTCGCGCATTGGATATATATCTCTCAACAACAGTGCTGTCATCAGCATATCCAATAATGCCTGGTGTTAGGAGGTCATTAATGTGCAGCAAGAATAAAGTTGCAGAGAGAACAGATCCCTGAGGTACCCCGGCATTAATTGCCATTAGGTCAGAGGAGTAGCCGTCTAAGACTACTCGAATCGACCGTTCCCTCAGATATCCAGTCGCAGAGCCCGGTCGGTATGCCATATGCTGGAAGCTTGCTTAAGAGACCATCATGCCAGACCCTGTCAAAGGCCTTGGAGATGTCTAAGGATACAGCTATTGCTTCACCATGACCCTCCAAGGCCTCACTCCATAAGTGTGTGGCATAAACGAGAAGATCGCCGGTCGGGCGTCCCCTGCGGAAACCATATTGGCTATCGCTTAGGAGCTCGTTGGTCTCAAGGTATGCCAGGAGTCGATTGTTCAATACACGTTCCATGACTTTACAAAGTATGGAGGTGATTGAAATTGGTCGATAGTTGACAGGATCAGTACGGGTTCCCTTCTTCGGTACTGGTTGTACGTTAGCCAGCTTCCAGGATTTGGGGACTTTACCAGATTCCAAAGAGAATCTATAGAGACGCGTCAAAACGGGAGACAACTCAGCTGCGCAGCGTTTCAACACCACTGCAGGAATACCGTCTGGACCGCTAGCCTTATTCTCGTCTAGGTGCAGCAAGCACTTAAGAACCTCCTTTTGGCGAATATGAACGGTACCCATTGTAGGACCGAACTGAGGTAATTGGGGTGGGATTTTTCCTTGGCTATCTAGACGAGAATTTTCCGCAAAGATACTGGCAAATAAATCCGCCTTTTCCTTAGCGGTGTGGGCCAGAGAACCATCAGGTTTCCGCAGAGGCGGCAGCGACGGGCGACAAAAGTTCGTTTCGACCGACTTGGCGAGGGACCAGAAAGCTTTACTTCCCGAGGGGTATGAGGCTATTCTGTCTCCGATACAGCCTATGTGGGCGAAACGAGCTCTCTTGATCACCTTTTTGCAGGACTTGGCGGCAGCATTGTACCTCTTTTTGTGTTCATGCGAATCCACGGCTTTGCTTCTGCGAGCGGTTGCCCAGGCTTTGTACGCTTCTCGCTTACGCTTTTCAGCGGAAAAGCATTCAGCACTAAACCATGGGCGAGCTTTGGTTTCAAGGGATAGATCAGCGTAGGGAATGAAGAACTCCATTGCTTGACCTATCACACTTGAGACTGCATCAGCGCAGCACGATGGATCGGTTGATGTAAAACAAGCTTGCCGCCACGGATAAGATGCGAAGAAATGTCGCATTTCATCCCAACCTGCCGACTTGTAACGCCATACTCGCCTAGAACCACTTGGTCGGGTGTCAGGTGGCGAGTACTGCGATACAGATTTCACCAGACAGTGATCGGATGTCCCTAAGGGTGCAGTGACGGACACCGAATATCTGTCCGGATCGGTTCTCAGCAGAAGGTCCAGGCAGTAAGCAGTGTGGCCAGCAACGTCTGGGATGCGCGTAGGCTCGTCAACAAGCTGAGAGAGGCCATGAGTGAGCGAAAACTTAAAAGACTCTCTACCAGCATGGTCAGTGTCCTGAAATGGGTATAACCACTGTCCGTGGTGTGCGTTAAAATCCCCCAGGAACACCAACTGCGCTGTGGGAAAACGTTGCTGAACCTTGTCCGCTGTACTGCTGAGATAGTCCATAAGCCTCGTTGTCTCCCGATCTCCGCTGTGTGACCGATAAATACCAGCGTATACCATTTGGTCTAGGCCGGTATCTATGTGAACCCACATAACTGAAAGGTCCGGCACTTCTAAGTAACGGAGACGCTGACAACAGATCTTGTCACTGGCATACATGCACACCCCGGCGTGCGGGTGGAATTTGGACTCCAGGATGTAACCTGGGTAACAAAGGTATGCCGAGTCTGACGGATCACAGATCTGCGTCTCCGTTAGGAAGAGTAGGTGGGGTCTCTCCGTCTCGAGGTGGTGGTGGACATCATTGAGATTGGAGTGCACTCCTCGGATGTTACAGAAGTGCACTTTAAACGAGAGGAAGTGCAACCGCTGTGTTACCTTACTCTTCTTTGGACCTTTCATTAGTTTTGGAGTGGAGTGAATAGGGAGGAGAACAGAAGTTGAGTGAAGCGCTGCAAATGGAACCAAGCAACTCGATAGGGGTGACGCACCATTGGGAAACTCGCTTGGAGACTGCGGGGACGCCCGAACCCCCCCGAGTTCGCCATCGGGTCCTCTCAAACCGGTCGCCAACCGGCACGATGGAGCCTCCCGGGATTTTTCGCGAGGTGGCGGGGCAGCCTTTTGCATGTGGCTGGCATGCTACTTGGGCCCCCTACTACCTGCGGTCGGCCAGCAGTGCACCGTGCTTCGGATCCCGCTACCCTCCAAAACGAGTTACCCGGTGAGTCATTATCCTACGAGTTGTAAACAGTTCTCCGATGCAGCACGATTACTCAGACCTATCCTCCTCAATGGCTACACTAGACATCATGCCGGAACGCAACTAGGTTACTTGGCGGCATGGTTTTGTCTAGTGGGTGGTGACAAGCCACGGCCGAAGCCTACCACCAGATTTTACTGCTCGTTTAGCACCACCCAGGGACCACGTACAAGGCATCGAGGGCTAAACCTTGCGGACGCGAGCAGTTTCCAGTCCCCAAAAAATACTAATGATCGAAACTCATAATCATTCGAATAAATAACTTTAATATTCATAAATGGTGTTTTATTCTAATATTTGTTTTTATAAATTTCTTAATAATAAGTGTTTTTATCCATATTATTGAAAATCATAATATTTTTCATTCTAACTATCTTTATTCCTTAATACTAAGTTCCTAATGTTCATCGTTCCGAATCACTCAAATTAATAATACTGGAAGTGATAAACATCTATTTGTTTTGTATATTTTCTCAACATAATCAATCGTCTTTATCACTATTATTAAAATTCATACATTTTTTTATTTAGATTTATTTTTATTCATAATTATAAAAATTACATACAACTCATACTTAGTTTCAAATTTGTTCAAAACCTTATTTGTCGACCCCTTAACCACGTAGTCTTATTGGATCGACCCTAGAGTGTTTTTGTAAAGCCGGAGGCGCGGAGGGAGAGCAGCCCTCGCCCGGCGTGCGTCCGGCTGTCTGGACATTTTCTCGCAGAGCGTTGCTGCTTATCTAGGTGGCTAAGTCATCGTATGTGACGACGATCTGTAAAGGTTTCATCGTTTGTGACGCTATGGTTTCCTCAAAAAATCGAAAAAACTTTGGCCAGCCAGCCAGAATTTCGCATTTTCCAGCATTCCAGATCTCAGCCCCCAGAGGGTTTTGAGGATCCAGCTGGTATATAAAGGTATGTGACGCGATATGTGACAGCAACTAAAGTGGTTTTATCAAGTAAAACGCCATAATTTTCGAGTTAACACGAAAAACAAGTGGCCAGCCAGCCGGACGTTTCTGGCTGAGCCACTTTGTTTTTTCCTTATATCTCAGTAATTAAAGCAATTAGAACTGAGTTTTAAGTTTAAAAGGAATGTGACGCGACATGTGACAGACCTCATATAGTTTAAAACATACCTGACGCATGTGTTTAAGAGTTATTTCGATAAAGATTTTGATGACAGATGACAAATGTCCGGCTGGCTGAGCCACCCATTCCAGCGCTTGCAGACGGTCTAGAAAGCTAGATTCTTATCAAAAGGAATGTGACGGCGACGAAGACAAGAAATTGTCGTATGTGACAGCCTTAAATACTGCCAAACAAAAAATATAAGCGATTGTTTATTCTTTCATACAAAGTCAATTAGGGTGACCATATTTTACTGCTGTACATTGTCATCCTTATAAAATTCTTTTAAATTTCAAACATGACAAACAACTTGATCATTACGTTGCTCTAATTAAGTGGGTAAATAAACATATTA
>CALYBW010000192.1:0-104289 GCA_944452665.1 Stenoptilia bipunctidactyla | reverse complement strand
TTTCCTATTTTTCACGTTTTTCAGATTTTTACATAGATCACCCGTACAACTTAAATTGACAAACACTTTCTTTGTGTATAACAATAACTTTATGTACTAAGGTGGTTTCATATTTTGATATAGATTATTAAAACTAACCGAGGGGCTTCTTACGAGACCCTAAACACCCCCCTAGCTTTTCATTTAGTTTCAGTTTTTCACAAAACATCCCTAGTAATACTTGTAAATCAGCGTAAAATCAAAAGTTTGTTCTAAAAGTTTTTAAATTTCTATACTTACCCCTAGTTTTTATTCATTATTATTGTCCAGCTCGTCGTCCCATTCCTTCAGAGTGGTCGAACCTCCAAATCCGCCTGAAAACAAAAAAGTTATTAAGAAAAACGGTATTAGGAAAGTTGATGTAAGGGCTGTTTGCGTACATTGCGCAAACACTTTAATACTGAAAATCTTGTTACTATTCTCGTTCTTTTTGTTTTATTGGTAGTTTCAGCAAGGTTTTCCTATTTTTCACGTTTTTCAGATTTTTACATAGATCACCCGTACAACTTAAATTGACAAACACTTTCTTTGTGTATAACAATAACTTTATGTACTAAGGTGGTTTCATATTTTGATATAGATTATTAAAACTAACCGAGGGGCTTCTTACGAGACCCTAAACACCCCCCTAGCTTTTCATTTAGTTTCAGTTTTTCACAAAACATCCCTAGTAATACTTGTAAATCAGCGTAAAATCAAAAGTTTGTTCTAAAAGTTTTTAAATTTCTAGACTTACCCCTAGTTTTTATTCATTATTATTGTCCAGCTCGTCGTCCCATTCCTTCAGAGTGGTCGAACCTCCAAATCCGCCTGAAAACAAAAAAGTTATTAAGAAAAACGGTATTAGGAAAGTTGATGTAAGGGCTGTTTGCGTACATTGCGCAAACACTTTAATACTGAAAATCTTGTTACTATTCTCGTTCTTTTTGTTTTATTGGTAGTTTCAGCAAGGTTTTCCTATTTTTCACGTTTTTTCAGATTTTTACATAGATCACCCGTACAACTTAAATTGACAAACACTTTCTTTGTGTATAACAATAACTTTATGTACTAAGGTGGTTTCATATTTTGATATAGATTATTAAAACTAACCGAGGGGCTTCTTACGAGACCCTAAACACCCCCCTAGCTTTTCATTTAGTTTCAGTTTTTCACAAAACATCCCTAGTAATACTTGTAAATCAGCGTAAAATCAAAAGTTTGTTCTAAAAGTTTTTAAATTTCTATACTTACCCCTAGTTTTTATTCATTATTATTGTCCAGCTCGTCGTCCCATTCCTTCAGAGTGGTCGAACCTCCAAATCCGCCTGAAAACAAAAAAGTTATTAAGAAAAACGGTATTAGGAAAGTTGATGTAAGGGCTGTTTGCGTACATTGCGCAAACACTTTAATACTGAAAATCTTGTTACTATTCTCGTTCTTTTTGTTTTATTGGTAGTTTCAGCAAGGTTTTCCTATTTTTCACGTTTTTCAGATTTTTACATAGATCACCCGTACAACTTAAATTGACAAACACTTTCTTTGTGTATAACAATAACTTTATGTACTAAGGTGGTTTCATATTTTGATATAGATTATTAAAACTAACCGAGGGGCTTCTTACGAGACCCTAAACACCCCCCTAGCTTTTCATTTAGTTTCAGTTTTTCACAAAACATCCCTAGTAATACTTGTAAATCAGCGTAAAATCAAAAGTTTGTTCTAAAAGTTTTTAAATTTCTATACTTACCCCTAGTTTTTATTCATTATTATTGTCCAGCTCGTCGTCCCATTCCTTCAGAGTGGTCGAACCTCCAAATCCGCCTGAAAACAAAAAAGTTATTAAGAAAAACGGTATTAGGAAAGTTGATGTAAGGGCTGTTTGCGTACATTGCGCAAACACTTTAATACTGAAAATCTTGTTACTATTCTCGTTCTTTTTGTTTTATTGGTAGTTTCAGCAAGGTTTTCCTATTTTTCACGTTTTTCAGATTTTTACATAGATCACCCGTACAACTTAAATTGACAAACACTTTCTTTGTGTATAACAATAACTTTATGTACTAAGGTGGTTTCATATTTTGATATAGATTATTAAAACTAACCGAGGGGCTTCTTACGAGACCCTAAACACCCCCCTAGCTTTTCATTTAGTTTCAGTTTTTCACAAAACATCCCTAGTAATACTTGTAAATCAGCGTAAAATCAAAAGTTTGTTCTAAAAGTTTTTAAATTTCTATACTTACCCCTAGTTTTTATTCATTATTATTGTCCAGCTCGTCGTCCCATTCCTTCAGAGTGGTCGAACCTCCAAATCCGCCTGAAAACAAAAAAGTTATTAAGAAAAACGGTATTAGGAAAGTTGATGTAAGGGCTGTTTGCGTACATTGCGCAAACACTTTAATACTGAAAATCTTGTTACTATTCTCGTTCTTTTTGTTTTATTGGTAGTTTCAGCAAGGTTTTCCTATTTTTCACGTTTTTCAGATTTTTACATAGATCACCCGTACAACTTAAATTGACAAACACTTTCTTTGTGTATAACAATAACTTTATGTACTAAGGTGGTTTCATATTTTGATATAGATTATTAAAACTAACCGAGGGGCTCCTTACGAGACCCTAAACACCCCCCTAGCTTTTCATTTAGTTAAAGTTTTTCACAAAACATCCCTAGTAATACTTGTAAATCAGCGTAAAATCAAAAGTTTGTTCTAAAAGTTTTTAAATTTCTATACTTACCCCTAGTTTTTATTCATTATTATTGTCCAGCTCGTCGTCCCATTCCTTCAGAGCGGTCGAACCTCCAAATCCGCCTGAAAACAAAAAAGTTATTAAGAAAAACGGTATTAGGAAAGTTGATGTAAGGGCTGTTTGCGTACATTGCGCAAACACTTTAATACTGAAAATCTTGTTACTATTCTCGTTCTTTTTGTTTTATTGGTAGTTTCAGCAAGGTTTTCCTATTTTTCACGTTTTTCAGATTTTTACATAGATCACCCGTACAACTTAAATTGACAAACACTTTCTTTGTGTATAACAATAACTTTATGTACTAAGGTGGTTTCATATTTTGATATAGATTATTAAAACTAACCGAGGGGCTTCTTACGAGACCCTAAACACCCCCCTAGCTTTTCATTTAGTTTCAGTTTTTCACAAAACATCCCTAGTAATACTTGTAAATCAGCGTAAAATCAAAAGTTTGTTCTAAAAGTTTTTAAATTTCTATACTTACCCCTAGTTTTTATTCATTATTATTGTCCAGCTCGTCGTCCCATTCCTTCAGAGTGGTCGAACCTCCAAATCCGCCTGAAAACAAAAAAGTTATTAAGAAAAACGGTATTAGGAAAGTTGATGTAAGGGCTGTTTGCGTACATTGCGCAAACACTTTAATACTGAAAATCTTGTTACTATTCTCGTTCTTTTTGTTTTATTGGTAGTTTCAGCAAGGTTTTCCTATTTTTCACGTTTTTCAGATTTTTACATAGATCACCCGTACAACTTAAATTGACAAACACTTTCTTTGTGTATAACAATAACTTTATGTACTAAGGTGGTTTCATATTTTGATATAGATTATTAAAACTAACCGAGGGGCTTCTTACGAGACCCTAAACACCCCCCTAGCTTTTCATTTAGTTTCAGTTTTTCACAAAACATCCCTAGTAATACTTGTAAATCAGCGTAAAATCAAAAGTTTGTTCTAAAAGTTTTTAAATTTCTATACTTACCCCTAGTTTTTATTCATTATTATTGTCCAGCTCGTCGTCCCATTCCTTCAGAGTGGTCGAACCTCCAAATCCGCCTGAAAACAAAAAAGTTATTAAGAAAAACGGTATTAGGAAAGTTGATGTAAGGGCTGTTTGCGTACATTGCGCAAACACTTTAATACTGAAAATCTTGTTACTATTCTCGTTCTTTTTGTTTTATTGGTAGTTTCAGCAAGGTTTTCCTATTTTTCACGTTTTTCAGATTTTTACATAGATCACCCGTACAACTTAAATTGACAAACACTTTCTTTGTGTATAACAATAACTTTATGTACTAAGGTGGTTTCATATTTTGATATAGATTATTAAAACTAACCGAGGGGCTTCTTACGAGACCCTAAACACCCCCCTAGCTTTTCATTTAGTTTCAGTTTTTCACAAAACATCCCTAGTAATACTTGTAAATCAGCGTAAAATCAAAAGTTTGTTCTAAAAGTTTTTAAATTTCTATACTTACCCCTAGTTTTTATTCATTATTATTGTCCAGCTCGTCGTCCCATTCCTTCAGAGTGGTCGAACCTCCAAATCCGCCTGAAAACAAAAAAGTTATTAAGAAAAACGGTATTAGGAAAGTTGATGTAAGGGCTGTTTGCGTACATTGCGCAAACACTTTAATACTGAAAATCTTGTTACTATTCTCGTTCTTTTTGTTTTATTGGTAGTTTCAGCAAGGTTTTCCTATTTTTCACGTTTTTCAGATTTTTACATAGATCACCCGTACAACTTAAATTGACAAACACTTTCTTTGTGTATAACAATAACTTTATGTACTAAGGTGGTTTCATATTTTGATATAGATTATTAAAACTAACCGAGGGGCTTCTTACGAGACCCTAAACACCCCCCTAGCTTTTCATTTAGTTTCAGTTTTTCACAAAACATCCCTAGTAATACTTGTAAATCAGCGTAAAATCAAAAGTTTGTTCTAAAAGTTTTTAAATTTCTATACTTACCCCTAGTTTTTATTCATTATTATTGTCCAGCTCGTCGTCCCATTCCTTCAGAGTGGTCGAACCTCCAAATCCGCCTGAAAACAAAAAAGTTATTAAGAAAAACGGTATTAGGAAAGTTGATGTAAGGGCTGTTTGCGTACATTGCGCAAACACTTTAATACTGAAAATCTTGTTACTATTCTCGTTCTTTTTGTTTTATTGGTAGTTTCAGCAAGGTTTTCCTATTTTTCACGTTTTTCAGATTTTTAAATAGATCACCCGTACAACTTAAATTGACAAACACTTTCTTTGTGTATAACAATAACTTTATGTACTAAGGTGGTTTCATATTTTGATATAGATTATTAAAACTAACCGAGGGGCTTCTTACGAGACCCTAAACACCCCCCTAGCTTTTCATTTAGTTTCAGTTTTTCACAAAACATCCCTAGTAATACTTGTAAATCAGCGTAAAATCAAAAGTTTGTTCTAAAAGTTTTTAAATTTCTATACTTACCCCTAGTTTTTATTCATTATTATTGTCCAGCTCGTCGTCCCATTCCTTCAGAGTGGTCGAACCTCCAAATCCGCCTGAAAACAAAAAAGTTATTAAGAAAAACGGTATTAGGAAAGTTGATGTAAGGGCTGTTTGCGTACATTGCGCAAACACTTTAATACTGAAAATCTTGTTACTATTCTCGTTCTTTTTGTTTTATTGGTAGTTTCAGCAAGGTTTTCCTATTTTTCACGTTTTTCAGATTTTTACATAGATCACCCGTACAACTTAAATTGACAAACACTTTCTTTGTGTATAACAATAACTTTATGTACTAAGGTGGTTTCATATTTTGATATAGATTATTAAAACTAACCGAGGGGCTTCTTACGAGACCCTAAACACCCCCCTAGCTTTTCATTTAGTTTCAGTTTTTCACAAAACATCCCTAGTAATACTTGTAAATCAGCGTAAAATCAAAAGTTTGTTCTAAAAGTTTTTAAATTTCTATACTTACCCCTAGTTTTTATTCATTATTATTGTCCAGCTCGTCGTCCCATTCCTTCAGAGTGGTCGAACCTCCAAATCCGCCTGAAAACAAAAAAGTTATTAAGAAAAACGGTATTAGGAAAGTTGATGTAAGGGCTGTTTGCGTACATTGCGCAAACACTTTAATACTGAAAATCTTGTTACTATTCTCGTTCTTTTTGTTTTATTGGTAGTTTCAGCAAGGTTTTCCTATTTTTCACGTTTTTCAGATTTTTACATAGATCACCCGTACAACTTAAATTGACAAACACTTTCTTTGTGTATAACAATAACTTTATGTACTAAGGTGGTTTCATATTTTGATATAGATTATTAAAACTAACCGAGGGGCTTCTTACGAGACCCTAAACACCCCCCTAGCTTTTCATTTAGTTTCAGTTTTTCACAAAACATCCCTAGTAATACTTGTAAATCAGCGTAAAATCAAAAGTTTGTTCTAAAAGTTTTTAAATTTCTATACTTACCCCTAGTTTTTATTCATTATTATTGTCCAGCTCGTCGTCCCATTCCTTCAGAGTGGTCGAACCTCCAAATCCGCCTGAAAACAAAAAAGTTATTAAGAAAAACGGTATTAGGAAAGTTGATGTAAGGGCTGTTTGCGTACATTGCGCAAACACTTTAATACTGAAAATCTTGTTACTATTCTCGTTCTTTTTGTTTTATTGGTAGTTTCAGCAAGGTTTTCCTATTTTTCACGTTTTTCAGATTTTTACATAGATCACCCGTACAACTTAAATTGACAAACACTTTCTTTGTGTATAACAATAACTTTATGTACTAAGGTGGTTTCATATTTTGATATAGATTATTAAAACTAACCGAGGGGCTTCTTACGAGACCCTAAACACCCCCCTAGCTTTTCATTTAGTTTCAGTTTTTCACAAAACATCCCTAGTAATACTTGTAAATCAGCGTAAAATCAAAAGTTTGTTCTAAAAGTTTTTAAATTTCTATACTTACCCCTAGTTTTTATTCATTATTATTGTCCAGCTCGTCGTCCCATTCCTTCAGAGTGGTCGAACCTCCAAATCCGCCTGAAAACAAAAAAGTTATTAAGAAAAACGGTATTAGGAAAGTTGATGTAAGGGCTGTTTGCGTACATTGCGCAAACACTTTAATACTGAAAATCTTGTTACTATTCTCGTTCTTTTTGTTTTATTGGTAGTTTCAGCAAGGTTTTCCTATTTTTCACGTTTTTCAGATTTTTACATAGATCACCCGTACAACTTAAATTGACAAACACTTTCTTTGTGTATAACAATAACTTTATGTACTAAGGTGGTTTCATATTTTGATATAGATTATTAAAACTAACCGAGGGGCTTCTTACGAGACCCTAAACACCCCCCTAGCTTTTCATTTAGTTTCAGTTTTTCACAAAACATCCCTAGTAATACTTGTAAATCAGCGTAAAATCAAAAGTTTGTTCTAAAAGTTTTTAAATTTCTATACTTACCCCTAGTTTTTATTCATTATTATTGTCCAGCTCGTCGTCCCATTCCTTCAGAGTGGTCGAACCTCCAAATCCGCCTGAAAACAAAAAAGTTATTAAGAAAAACGGTATTAGGAAAGTTGATGTAAGGGCTGTTTGCGTACATTGCGCAAACACTTTAATACTGAAAATCTTGTTACTATTCTCGTTCTTTTTGTTTTATTGGTAGTTTCAGCAAGGTTTTCCTATTTTTCACGTTTTTCAGATTTTTACATAGATCACCCGTACAACTTAAATTGACAAACACTTTCTTTGTGTATAACAATAACTTTATGTACTAAGGTGGTTTCATATTTTGATATAGATTATTAAAACTAACCGAGGGGCTTCTTACGAGACCCTAAACACCCCCCTAGCTTTTCATTTAGTTTCAGTTTTTCACAAAACATCCCTAGTAATACTTGTAAATCAGCGTAAAATCAAAAGTTTGTTCTAAAAGTTTTTAAATTTCTATACTTACCCCTAGTTTTTATTCATTATTATTGTCCAGCTCGTCGTCCCATTCCTTCAGAGTGGTCGAACCTCCAAATCCGCCTGAAAACAAAAAAGTTATTAAGAAAAACGGTATTAGGAAAGTTGATGTAAGGGCTGTTTGCGTACATTGCGCAAACACTTTAATACTGAAAATCTTGTTACTATTCTCGTTCTTTTTGTTTTATTGGTAGTTTCAGCAAGGTTTTCCTATTTTTCACGTTTTTCAGATTTTTACATAGATCACCCGTACAACTTAAATTGACAAACACTTTCTTTGTGTATAACAATAACTTTATGTACTAAGGTGGTTTCATATTTTGATATAGATTATTAAAACTAACCGAGGGGCTTCTTACGAGACCCTAAACACCCCCCTAGCTTTTCATTTAGTTTCAGTTTTTCACAAAACATCCCTAGTAATACTTGTAAATCAGCGTAAAATCAAAAGTTTGTTCTAAAAGTTTTTAAATTTCTATACTTACCCCTAGTTTTTATTCATTATTATTGTCCAGCTCGTCGTCCCATTCCTTCAGAGTGGTCGAACCTCCAAATCCGCCTGAAAACAAAAAAGTTATTAAGAAAAACGGTATTAGGAAAGTTGATGTAAGGGCTGTTTGCGTACATTGCGCAAACACTTTAATACTGAAAATCTTGTTACTATTCTCGTTCTTTTTGTTTTATTGGTAGTTTCAGCAAGGTTTTCCTATTTTTCACGTTTTTCAGATTTTTACATAGATCACCCGTACAACTTAAATTGACAAACACTTTCTTTGTGTATAACAATAACTTTATGTACTAAGGTGGTTTCATATTTTGATATAGATTATTAAAACTAACCGAGGGGCTTCTTACGAGACCCTAAACACCCCCCTAGCTTTTCATTTAGTTTCAGTTTTTCACAAAACATCCCTAGTAATACTTGTAAATCAGCGTAAAATCAAAAGTTTGTTCTAAAAGTTTTTAAATTTCTATACTTACCCCTAGTTTTTATTCATTATTATTGTCCAGCTCGTCGTCCCATTCCTTCAGAGTGGTCGAACCTCCAAATCCGCCTGAAAACAAAAAAGTTATTAAGAAAAACGGTATTAGGAAAGTTGATGTAAGGGCTGTTTGCGTACATTGCGCAAACACTTTAATACTGAAAATCTTGTTACTATTCTCGTTCTTTTTGTTTTATTGGTAGTTTCAGCAAGGTTTTCCTATTTTTCACGTTTTTCAGATTTTTACATAGATCACCCGTACAACTTAAATTGACAAACACTTTCTTTGTGTATAACAATAACTTTATGTACTAAGGTGGTTTCATATTTTGATATAGATTATTAAAACTAACCGAGGGGCTTCTTACGAGACCCTAAACACCCCCCTAGCTTTTCATTTAGTTTCAGTTTTTCACAAAACATCCCTAGTAATACTTGTAAATCAGCGTAAAATCAAAAGTTTGTTCTAAAAGTTTTTAAATTTCTATACTTACCCCTAGTTTTTATTCATTATTATTGTCCAGCTCGTCGTCCCATTCCTTCAGAGTGGTCGAACCTCCAAATCCGCCTGAAAACAAAAAAGTTATTAAGAAAAACGGTATTAGGAAAGTTGATGTAAGGGCTGTTTGCGTACATTGCGCAAACACTTTAATACTGAAAATCTTGTTACTATTCTCGTTCTTTTTGTTTTATTGGTAGTTTCAGCAAGGTTTTCCTATTTTTCACGTTTTTCAGATTTTTACATAGATCACCCGTACAACTTAAATTGACAAACACTTTCTTTGTGTATAACAATAACTTTATGTACTAAGGTGGTTTCATATTTTGATATAGATTATTAAAACTAACCGAGGGGCTTCTTACGAGACCCTAAACACCCCCCTAGCTTTTCATTTAGTTTCAGTTTTTCACAAAACATCCCTAGTAATACTTGTAAATCAGCGTAAAATCAAAAGTTTGTTCTAAAAGTTTTTAAATTTCTATACTTACCCCTAGTTTTTATTCATTATTATTGTCCAGCTCGTCGTCCCATTCCTTCAGAGTGGTCGAACCTCCAAATCCGCCTGAAAACAAAAAAGTTATTAAGAAAAACGGTATTAGGAAAGTTGATGTAAGGGCTGTTTGCGTACATTGCGCAAACACTTTAATACTGAAAATCTTGTTACTATTCTCGTTCTTTTTGTTTTATTGGTAGTTTCAGCAAGGTTTTCCTATTTTTCACGTTTTTCAGATTTTTACATAGATCACCCGTACAACTTAAATTGACAAACACTTTCTTTGTGTATAACAATAACTTTATGTACTAAGGTGGTTTCATATTTTGATATAGATTATTAAAACTAACCGAGGGGCTCCTTACGAGACCCTAAACACCCCCCTAGCTTTTCATTTAGTTTCAGTTTTTCACAAAACATCCCTAGTAATACTTGTAAATCAGCGTAAAATCAAAAGTTTGTTCTAAAAGTTTTTAAATTTCTATACTTACCCCTAGTTTTTATTCATTATTATTGTCCAGCTCGTCGTCCCATTCCTTCAGAGCGGTCGAACCTCCAAATCCGCCTGAAAACAAAAAAGTTATTAAGAAAAACGGTATTAGGAAAGTTGATGTAAGGGCTGTTTGCGTACATTGCGCAAACACTTTAATACTGAAAATCTTGTTACTATTCTCGTTCTTTTTGTTTTATTGGTAGTTTCAGCAAGGTTTTCCTATTTTTCACGTTTTTCAGATTTTTACATAGATCACCCGTACAACTTAAATTGACAAACACTTTCTTTGTGTATAACAATAACTTTATGTACTAAGGTGGTTTCATATTTTGATATAGATTATTAAAACTAACCGAGGGGCTTCTTACGAGACCCTAAACACCCCCCTAGCTTTTCATTTAGTTTCAGTTTTTCACAAAACATCCCTAGTAATACTTGTAAATCAGCGTAAAATCAAAAGTTTGTTCTAAAAGTTTTTAAATTTCTATACTTACCCCTAGTTTTTATTCATTATTATTGTCCAGCTCGTCGTCCCATTCCTTCAGAGTGGTCGAACCTCCAAATCCGCCTGAAAACAAAAAAGTTATTAAGAAAAACGGTATTAGGAAAGTTGATGTAAGGGCTGTTTGCGTACATTGCGCAAACACTTTTGATGGGTATTTAAAGGTCGCTGGGTTTGGAGATGGTTGGTAAATTATGGATTCGATATTAATGGACTGTATGGCGGGTAAGGGATGAGGGTTATATGAATAGGAAAAGGTATTCACACAACACTGACCTGGTGTAGACTCTTCTCTTCCTCTCTCTGAGTCTTCCTGTGAGGATTCACAAGCAGAGGGTGGCGTCGTCCTCGAGGACACCGTGTGCCAGCGGTTATAGGGGACCACAGGCGTCTTGTTCGTAGACCACTTAGTTCACACTCCGTTATTCGCGTAATTACACAACAATATTCACTTCGATAGTTTATTTACTAAACAAAAAGAGTCAACGCGGTTAGGTCAAAATTATATTATTCGACCTTTAATAATTAGCACAAGGAAGCCACGCGGTGATAATCCGACGTTCTTTTCCGGAAGCACACATCAAAATCACTGTCTTAGCAAGCTCGCCTGTCTTCGGCTTGCGCCGGTGGCGGTTTTTCTGTCTCTTTCCTTCTAGCGGAAGTATTGTGTGAAGGAAAGGGATGGGTATAGGATTTATGGAAGGGTTCGATAGAAATATGAATTTAAACCTGTCATATTTTGAAAGTGGCGCGAACATCCTCCCCCGCCTTGAGAAACTTAGGGTTTCTCAAAAAGTTTACAATAGAAAATTTAGTATTACTACTTATTTATTTTATTAGATAGGTATAGATATTTTTTAAATTTAAGTAGGTATTATTCAATTTATTAGGTTAGGTAACGTTTTTTAATATTTTTATTTATTTAAATTTAAAGATAATATGAGCGGTTTAGGTATTAATGATATTTATTGTGACGGTAGCGGACTCAATTTAACTATTGGACGCTTTAGTTGACCATTTTGCGTTTTGACTAAGGCAACTCTCGCTATACCATCGGTACCTGGATAAGTTTTCTCAATGACACCCATCTGCCAACGCAATGCTGGCGCATTATCGTCATGTATAAGGACAACAGTTCCCACTTTGAGATTTTCGGTATTATTACACCATTTCTGACGTACTTGCAAATTATTTAAATACTCTAAGTGCCATCTTTTCCAGTAAGACTGTATCATTTGATCAAGCAAAGTTTTACGAGTACACAAAGAGGTATTCGAGAGAGGCGACAAAGGCAAATATTGCAAAGGCGAAGCCATTATAAAATGTGCTGGAGTCAATGGTTCCGGATATGGCTCCTCTTGTAAAATACAAAGCGGTCGCGAATTTAAAATGGTCTCTATTTGAGTTAAAACGGTTAAAAGCTCCTCATATGTAAGGATTTGATTACCTATAACACGATATAAGTGTGATTTTAATGATTTTATATTAGATTCCCATGCTCCCCCAAAATGAGAAGCGCGAGGCGGTATCATGTGCCATTCTATTCGGCGGTTGGAAAGCTCGTTAAAAATTATGTCGTTATGAGCTTTAGATTCTAGGAATAAATAAAGTTCGTCAAGTTGGGCCTTAGCACCCACGAAATTAGTTCCGTTGTCCGAATACAGACAAGAAACTGGACCCCGTCGCGATATAAACCTCTTAAATGCCGACAGAAATGCTTCAGATGAAAGGTCAGAGACGAGTTCGATATGAACCGCCTTGGTAGCTAAACAAATGAATAAACATATGTAAGCTTTCTGACTGCGTTGGCCACGTCGTCTATTGAGCGTAATTTTAATAGGGCCTGCGTAGTCTACACCCGTGTGTACAAAGGCTTTAGTCTCTTGGACTCGAAAAGCGGGAAGGTCAGCCATTTTAGGATTAGGATGCGACGGTGTATTTCTAAAACATGCATTGCAAGCATGTACGCGTTGTCTTATAACTGATCTAGCGGATATTATCCAATATTTTTGTCGGATTAACGAACTAAGAAGAATGGCACCTGTATGACAATTAAAGCGGTGAAAGTGATCTATTATAAGGTAAGTTATATGATCACGTTTAGGTAATAAAACGGGATGTTTAGATTCAAATGGTAAGTTTGCATTTGATAGTCTGCCTCCTATTCTAATGAGGCCATCCTCGTCTATAAATAAATCTAACTTACGTAATGATCCTGCGGGCAAGTTACCTTTTTTAAGGTCCTTTAAAATATTTGAAAAATGAACAGATTGTACTGCGCGAAGAACATATTTTTCAGCGGTATTTAAATGCAATGGTTTAATATAATTAGTTTGCGGTAAGATACGTATAAATCGTAAAACATAAATAATTATTCTCAATAATTTATTCCAGGATGAAACTCTTTGCGCTAGGTCACAGAGCACTGATTGAACGATTTGTGATTCTGTAGTTACAAACGTTTTGCTCTTATATTCAGGCAAGTCTTCACCCTTTTCAGGTTTAAAGGGTTCTATAGGCCAATCAGATACCCTTTCACTCAGCCACATAGGTCCGTTCCACCATAATGGATGCGAAAGTAACTGCTCAGGTAGCAAGCCTCTCGATAAACAGTCGCTTGGATTTTGAATGCCAGCGATATGATAGAATTTTTGTGGATCTAAGTATTCATGGCATTGAGCGATGCGGTTGCTAACAAAAACATTCCAACGATGAGGAGATGAGTGAATCCACGAGAGTGCGATTTTAGAATCTGAGAATGCATAAATGTTATTTATAGGCGCGCGAGTGGAGTAAGTATCGTAAACTAATCTAGTTAATTTAGCCATTAAAACAGCGGCGCAAAGTTCTAAGCGGGCAAGTGATACAACTTTCATAGGCGCTACCTTTGACTTGGCACAGACTAAGCGCACGTGAATGTTGTTGTCGGGATCTGTCACGTGCAGATACAAGACGCAGCCGTAAGCTTTAAGACTGGCGTCTGCAAAGGCAACAATATTAATTGTACAACCTTGTGTGACAGCTAAATGACGCGGTATTTTTAAATTAATAAGAAGTGGTAATTGCTCCTTGAACTTGTTAAATAATGCGGATATCGTTGGTGGGGGTGAGTCATCCCATCCAATGTTTTGACACCAAAGCTCCTTTATGAGGAGTTTAGAAAAAAGCACAACTGGTGCAGCGAAACCTAACACGTCCCATAATCGGGCGATTAATGAAAGTATTGTACGTTTTGTACAAACGCGGTCATCAGTGTTAATTTTGAATATAAAGGCATCCTCACTTGGATTCCACTCTAGTCCTAATATTTTAAGAGAATCGTGTTTATCAAACTCCACCTGCTGTGCGAGCCTGAGCGGTTCAGGTATGCTCTCAAGTAACGTTTTTGAGTTGCTTGACCATTTAACTAAGTCAAAGCCACCTGCTTTAAACAATTTAACTAACTGAGTAGAAGCCTCCACAGCTATATCATCATTTGAAACTGAACAGGCCAGATCATCTGTATAGATCTCTTTTTCAGCTATGGAAGCGGCTAGTGGGAAATTATCGCGATTATCATGGCATAATTGTCGTACTGAGCGCATCGCAAGAAAAGGACTAGATTTTAAACCAAACGCGACTCTATTAAAGCAAAACGTACGAATTGGTTCTGTTTGGTCAAAGCGGAAAAGTATTTTTTGATATTTGCGGTGCTCCGGAATCACTAATAACTGCAAATACATTTGCTTAACATCTGCAGTTAAGGCTATTGGAAAAAGGCGGAAGTTAAGCAAGAGCAAAAATAAGTCTGCTTGAAGATTTGGTCCAGTATGTAAAAGGTCATTAAGAGATACGCCATTGTGACATTTAGCACTTGCATCAAGGACTATTCTGACCTTAGTGGTCTGTTTATCTTGTCTAATGACAGGGTGATGCGGTATGAAATAGCCTTCGTCATTATTTTCAGAGTTAGGTATTACTTCCGATAGATAATTTTTTTCTAAATAGTCGTTAATCACGGCGTTATAACTAGCACGTAACTCAGGATCTGCGTGTAATTTGCGTTCTAAAGATTGCAGTCGCCGGACAGCTACTGCGCGGGAGTTACCTAACTCGCTAGGATCTTTACAAAAGGGTAAAGTTGTACAATAACGGCCGGTGGCGTCGCGGGTCACAGTGGATGCATATATTTGTTCGCATTCCATCTCTGCTGGACTTAAATATTTCTTTACTGGGACCTCCTCTAATTCCCAAAACTTAGTTAGGGAATCGTGAATATTATTTTCATTACAAGTTAAGAATGACGCGGTAGATGAACACTGAAGCAAGGTTTGGTTCACGTTAGGCAGTGACATATCATTACCGTAACTATTTCCCATAAGAACATAACCAAATATAGTTTCAATAGCGGGCGGTGCGGGTGGAGCTATGATTTTCCCGCCTAATATTAAGAACGGAAACAACTTGGCTCCTAAGACAAGGTCGATCTCACCTGGCACATGCCAGAGAGGATCTGCAAGCGGTATATTTTTTAAATTACGTATAATGGACGTATCCACATTTTCAAGCGGCAATCTATCAGTAATACAATCGATAACCAATGCAGTTATTAAGAAACTATATGCATTATTTTTCGCGGTAATCTTTAATTGAACATAACCCTTAATGGGCCGAGAAGTTAAACCAACACCTTTTAAAAATGAATTAGTTAACGGTGTGATGTCTAAGTTTAACAGTTTACAACAATTTGTAGTAATTAAATTGTTCTGAGAAGCGCAATCAATAAGGCACCTAACAGTACGCCTTTTATTTTTATGAGTATTGTAGGCATAAACAGACGCGGTAGAAAGAATAATCTCATTTAATAAATTATTACAAGATGACTTGGTAGGGAGGCTAACTGGCATGCGAGCACAAAGCGATACAGGTGCGGATATCGTGGTAGCAGCCGAGCTCGGCATAATCTCACTATGCTGCGCGTTCGGCTGTGGTTGCGTACGCTCACCACGCGATGATTCATTATAATTTGTAGTATTTAAATGCAATAATGAGTGGTGTCTTTTACTACAATGTTTACATTTATATTTTGAATTACAACTCGAAACTGTATGCGTAGTACTAAGGCAATTTACGCAGCCTCTATTAGATTTAATAAATTCTAATCGATTATTCGGCAACATTGATTTAAATCTAGAACAAACGTAAAGCTGATAGTGTTCAGAACTATGACATAATGAACAAGAAGAACCATTGCTATTATTATTTCTAGAAACAAATGTATGAACGGTTGTTTGCGGGCGGGAATGCTGTATATTTTTTGAGTTGTTGTTTAATGTGACGCGTGCCAAAGAATTAGTATTATTATTGGTGCGATCTAGTATTTTAACTTGACCTTTAATGAATTCAATTAAATCGGTATAAGTTGGAATATCTTTATCTCTTACAGTCATCTCAAAAGACTGGGCGGTGCTTGTGTCAACCTTTCTAATTGCTAAGCATAAAAAGATGAAATCTTGCAAATTGTCAATTTTTAATTGTCGAAGAGCGGCTACCGAAGCGTCAAAGGTTTCAACGAAATTATTTAAAGAAGCGGAATTATTTGTGGCGTTTTTAATATTAAGTAAAGTAGACATATAATATGACCCTAAGGCTCTTCTATCCTGGTACTTTTTTACTAAATTATCCCAAATCGAATTATAGTTATCACCAGAAGGAATAATACCCGAAGTAATCTTTAATGCATTTCCAGTAAGGTTTCCAATTAAATACTGAATTCGCTGTGAATCTGATAAATCGAGATTGGAGTGAATATTCGCCTTAAATGATTCGTAAAATACGGGCCAATTTTCTATTTTACCATCAAATGATGGAATGTTTATTGGTGGTAGTTTAATCTGGGTCCTAGGCTTAGGTTCAGATTGTGACAGAGACTTACAATTGTCCATGAGTTTTGTACGGCATCGTTTTACGCGAGTAAAAATATTCTCAAAAGTTAAAAGTGCCTGATAGTCAGGTTCAAATTCAGGGTCTAACTTCATCTTAAACTCATTAATTAAATCTAAGTTTTGAATATATTCTTGACGTAAAATATCTATTGTTTCACTCTCTGCCATATATGCCTCTGACGACCGTAACTCCAAGGTCGCGAAGGACAAATGTTTAGATGAATCGTGTAATCGAGTAATATTTTCGAAAATAGCTTTATTTTTAGCTTGCAATATTTTTATTTTAGACTCCATATTTAAAGATAACAATTAGATAATCGTACGGAATAAGTATTCAAGTAACAATTAGCTTAATAGGTATAAGTATAAAGCAATCAAAAGGTGTAATAATACAGTTTGCAAAGGTAGGTATTGACCTCTTGCTAGTTTATTATTCTTGAAAGAAAGTATTAAAGTTGAAATAGCGGTTATTTATGGGTTGCAGTCAGATAGGTATCAATAAGAGAACATCCAACGTAAATGTTCATAATATGTGTATGTATGTAATATGTATAAAGAACCAGGTAGCAGTAAGACGCGGTAAGAATATTCGAGAATGTACCTAAGTAATTCTGCGAGCGGGCGGGCGGTAAACTTATCAAAACGGATTTTGTCAATTTGTGTGCTACCTACAATAGCGATTGTAACAATGAAATCAAGTAAATTATGAAATTTGTATTAATCAATGCGCGGTTTAAGAAATATAGGTATGATGAAATTGCAACGAAGAAATCAAGTAAATTATGATCTTTGCATTAATCAATACGCGGTTTATTAGGTTCCAAGGCGAACTATCAAATTAATGTATGGCTATCCGGTTCGAAGTTACCATCAAATGATGGGTATTTAAAGGTCGCTGGGTTTGGAGATGGTTGGTAAATTATGGATTCGATATTAATGGACTGTATGGCGGGTAAGGGATGAGGGTTATATGAATAGGAAAAGGTATTCACACAACACTGACCTGGTGTAGACTCTTCTCTTCCTCTCTCTGAGTCTTCCTGTGAGGATTCACAAGCAGAGGGTGGCGTCGTCCTCGAGGACACCGTGTGCCAGCGGTTATAGGGGACCACAGGCGTCTTGTTCGTAGACCACTTAGTTCACACTCCGTTATTCGCGTAATTACACAACAATATTCACTTCGATAGTTTATTTACTAAACAAAAAGAGTCAACGCGGTTAGGTCAAAATTATATTATTCGACCTTTAATAATTAGCACAAGGAAGCCACGCGGTGATAATCCGACGTTCTTTTCCGGAAGCACACATCAAAATCACTGTCTTAGCAAGCTCGCCTGTCTTCGGCTTGCGCCGGTGGCGGTTTTTCTGTCTCTTTCCTTCTAGCGGAAGTATTGTGTGAAGGAAAGGGATGGGTATAGGATTTATGGAAGGGTTCGATAGAAATATGAATTTAAACCTGTCATATTTTGAAAGTGGCGCGAACACTTTAATACTGAAAATCTTGTTACTATTCTCGTTCTTTTTGTTTTATTGGTAGTTTCAGCAAGGTTTTCCTATTTTTCACGTTTTTCAGATTTTTACATAGATCACCCGTACAACTTAAATTGACAAACACTTTCTTTGTGTATAACAATAACTTTATGTACTAAGGTGGTTTCATATTTTGATATAGATTATTAAAACTAACCGAGGGGCTTCTTACGAGACCCTAAACACCCCCCTAGCTTTTCATTTAGTTTCAGTTTTTCACAAAACATCCCTAGTAATACTTGTAAATCAGCGTAAAATCAAAAGTTTGTTCTAAAAGTTTTTAAATTTCTATACTTACCCCTAGTTTTTATTCATTATTATTGTCCAGCTCGTCGTCCCATTCCTTCAGAGTGGTCGAACCTCCAAATCCGCCTGAAAACAAAAAAGTTATTAAGAAAAACGGTATTAGGAAAGTTGATGTAAGGGCTGTTTGCGTACATTGCGCAAACACTTTAATACTGAAAATCTTGTTACTATTCTCGTTCTTTTTGTTTTATTGGTAGTTTCAGCAAGGTTTTCCTATTTTTCACGTTTTTCAGATTTTTACATAGATCACCCGTACAACTTAAATTGACAAACACTTTCTTTGTGTATAACAATAACTTTATGTACTAAGGTGGTTTCATATTTTGATATAGATTATTAAAACTAACCGAGGGGCTTCTTACGAGACCCTAAACACCCCCCTAGCTTTTCATTTAGTTTCAGTTTTTCACAAAACATCCCTAGTAATACTTGTAAATCAGCGTAAAATCAAAAGTTTGTTCTAAAAGTTTTTAAATTTCTATACTTACCCCTAGTTTTTATTCATTATTATTGTCCAGCTCGTCGTCCCATTCCTTCAGAGTGGTCGAACCTCCAAATCCGCCTGAAAACAAAAAAGTTATTAAGAAAAACGGTATTAGGAAAGTTGATGTAAGGGCTGTTTGCGTACATTGCGCAAACACTTTAATACTGAAAATCTTGTTACTATTCTCGTTCTTTTTGTTTTATTGGTAGTTTCAGCAAGGTTTTCCTATTTTTCACGTTTTTCAGATTTTTACATAGATCACCCGTACAACTTAAATTGACAAACACTTTCTTTGTGTATAACAATAACTTTATGTACTAAGGTGGTTTCATATTTTGATATAGATTATTAAAACTAACCGAGGGGCTTCTTACGAGACCCTAAACACCCCCCTAGCTTTTCATTTAGTTTCAGTTTTTCACAAAACATCCCTAGTAATACTTGTAAATCAGCGTAAAATCAAAAGTTTGTTCTAAAAGTTTTTAAATTTCTATACTTACCCCTAGTTTTTATTCATTATTATTGTCCAGCTCGTCGTCCCATTCCTTCAGAGTGGTCGAACCTCCAAATCCGCCTGAAAACAAAAAAGTTATTAAGAAAAACGGTATTAGGAAAGTTGATGTAAGGGCTGTTTGCGTACATTGCGCAAACACTTTAATACTGAAAATCTTGTTACTATTCTCGTTCTTTTTGTTTTATTGGTAGTTTCAGCAAGGTTTTCCTATTTTTCACGTTTTTCAGATTTTTACATAGATCACCCGTACAACTTAAATTGACAAACACTTTCTTTGTGTATAACAATAACTTTATGTACTAAGGTGGTTTCATATTTTGATATAGATTATTAAAACTAACCGAGGGGCTTCTTACGAGACCCTAAACACCCCCCTAGCTTTTCATTTAGTTTCAGTTTTTCACAAAACATCCCTAGTAATACTTGTAAATCAGCGTAAAATCAAAAGTTTGTTCTAAAAGTTTTTAAATTTCTATACTTACCCCTAGTTTTTATTCATTATTATTGTCCAGCTCGTCGTCCCATTCCTTCAGAGTGGTCGAACCTCCAAATCCGCCTGAAAACAAAAAAGTTATTAAGAAAAACGGTATTAGGAAAGTTGATGTAAGGGCTGTTTGCGTACATTGCGCAAACACTTTAATACTGAAAATCTTGTTACTATTCTCGTTCTTTTTGTTTTATTGGTAGTTTCAGCAAGGTTTTCCTATTTTTCACGTTTTTCAGATTTTTACATAGATCACCCGTACAACTTAAATTGACAAACACTTTCTTTGTGTATAACAATAACTTTATGTACTAAGGTGGTTTCATATTTTGATATAGATTATTAAAACTAACCGAGGGGCTTCTTACGAGACCCTAAACACCCCCCTAGCTTTTCATTTAGTTTCAGTTTTTCACAAAACATCCCTAGTAATACTTGTAAATCAGCGTAAAATCAAAAGTTTGTTCTAAAAGTTTTTAAATTTCTATACTTACCCCTAGTTTTTATTCATTATTATTGTCCAGCTCGTCGTCCCATTCCTTCAGAGTGGTCGAACCTCCAAATCCGCCTGAAAACAAAAAAGTTATTAAGAAAAACGGTATTAGGAAAGTTGATGTAAGGGCTGTTTGCGTACATTGCGCAAACACTTTAATACTGAAAATCTTGTTACTATTCTCGTTCTTTTTGTTTTATTGGTAGTTTCAGCAAGGTTTTCCTATTTTTCACGTTTTTCAGATTTTTACATAGATCACCCGTACAACTTAAATTGACAAACACTTTCTTTGTGTATAACAATAACTTTATGTACTAAGGTGGTTTCATATTTTGATATAGATTATTAAAACTAACCGAGGGGCTTCTTACGAGACCCTAAACACCCCCCTAGCTTTTCATTTAGTTTCAGTTTTTCACAAAACATCCCTAGTAATACTTGTAAATCAGCGTAAAATCAAAAGTTTGTTCTAAAAGTTTTTAAATTTCTATACTTACCCCTAGTTTTTATTCATTATTATTGTCCAGCTCGTCGTCCCATTCCTTCAGAGTGGTCGAACCTCCAAATCCGCCTGAAAACAAAAAAGTTATTAAGAAAAACGGTATTAGGAAAGTTGATGTAAGGGCTGTTTGCGTACATTGCGCAAACACTTTAATACTGAAAATCTTGTTACTATTCTCGTTCTTTTTGTTTTATTGGTAGTTTCAGCAAGGTTTTCCTATTTTTCACGTTTTTCAGATTTTTACATAGATCACCCGTACAACTTAAATTGACAAACACTTTCTTTGTGTATAACAATAACTTTATGTACTAAGGTGGTTTCATATTTTGATATAGATTATTAAAACTAACCGAGGGGCTTCTTACGAGACCCTAAACACCCCCCTAGCTTTTCATTTAGTTTCAGTTTTTCACAAAACATCCCTAGTAATACTTGTAAATCAGCGTAAAATCAAAAGTTTGTTCTAAAAGTTTTTAAATTTCTATACTTACCCCTAGTTTTTATTCATTATTATTGTCCAGCTCGTCGTCCCATTCCTTCAGAGTGGTCGAACCTCCAAATCCGCCTGAAAACAAAAAAGTTATTAAGAAAAACGGTATTAGGAAAGTTGATGTAAGGGCTGTTTGCGTACATTGCGCAAACACTTTAATACTGAAAATCTTGTTACTATTCTCGTTCTTTTTGTTTTATTGGTAGTTTCAGCAAGGTTTTCCTATTTTTCACGTTTTTCAGATTTTTACATAGATCACCCGTACAACTTAAATTGACAAACACTTTCTTTGTGTATAACAATAACTTTATGTACTAAGGTGGTTTCATATTTTGATATAGATTATTAAAACTAACCGAGGGGCTTCTTACGAGACCCTAAACACCCCCCTAGCTTTTCATTTAGTTTCAGTTTTTCACAAAACATCCCTAGTAATACTTGTAAATCAGCGTAAAATCAAAAGTTTGTTCTAAAAGTTTTTAAATTTCTATACTTACCCCTAGTTTTTATTCATTATTATTGTCCAGCTCGTCGTCCCATTCCTTCAGAGTGGTCGAACCTCCAAATCCGCCTGAAAACAAAAAAGTTATTAAGAAAAACGGTATTAGGAAAGTTGATGTAAGGGCTGTTTGCGTACATTGCGCAAACACTTTAATACTGAAAATCTTGTTACTATTCTCGTTCTTTTTGTTTTATTGGTAGTTTCAGCAAGGTTTTCCTATTTTTCACGTTTTTCAGATTTTTACATAGATCACCCGTACAACTTAAATTGACAAACACTTTCTTTGTGTATAACAATAACTTTATGTACTAAGGTGGTTTCATATTTTGATATAGATTATTAAAACTAACCGAGGGGCTTCTTACGAGACCCTAAACACCCCCCTAGCTTTTCATTTAGTTTCAGTTTTTCACAAAACATCCCTAGTAATACTTGTAAATCAGCGTAAAATCAAAAGTTTGTTCTAAAAGTTTTTAAATTTCTATACTTACCCCTAGTTTTTATTCATTATTATTGTCCAGCTCGTCGTCCCATTCCTTCAGAGTGGTCGAACCTCCAAATCCGCCTGAAAACAAAAAAGTTATTAAGAAAAACGGTATTAGGAAAGTTGATGTAAGGGCTGTTTGCGTACATTGCGCAAACACTTTAATACTGAAAATCTTGTTACTATTCTCGTTCTTTTTGTTTTATTGGTAGTTTCAGCAAGGTTTTCCTATTTTTCACGTTTTTCAGATTTTTACATAGATCACCCGTACAACTTAAATTGACAAACACTTTCTTTGTGTATAACAATAACTTTATGTACTAAGGTGGTTTCATATTTTGATATAGATTATTAAAACTAACCGAGGGGCTTCTTACGAGACCCTAAACACCCCCCTAGCTTTTCATTTAGTTTCAGTTTTTCACAAAACATCCCTAGTAATACTTGTAAATCAGCGTAAAATCAAAAGTTTGTTCTAAAAGTTTTTAAATTTCTATACTTACCCCTAGTTTTTATTCATTATTATTGTCCAGCTCGTCGTCCCATTCCTTCAGAGTGGTCGAACCTCCAAATCCGCCTGAAAACAAAAAAGTTATTAAGAAAAACGGTATTAGGAAAGTTGATGTAAGGGCTGTTTGCGTACATTGCGCAAACACTTTAATACTGAAAATCTTGTTACTATTCTCGTTCTTTTTGTTTTATTGGTAGTTTCAGCAAGGTTTTCCTATTTTTCACGTTTTTCAGATTTTTACATAGATCACCCGTACAACTTAAATTGACAAACACTTTCTTTGTGTATAACAATAACTTTATGTACTAAGGTGGTTTCATATTTTGATATAGATTATTAAAACTAACCGAGGGGCTTCTTACGAGACCCTAAACACCCCCCTAGCTTTTCATTTAGTTTCAGTTTTTCACAAAACATCCCTAGTAATACTTGTAAATCAGCGTAAAATCAAAAGTTTGTTCTAAAAGTTTTTAAATTTCTATACTTACCCCTAGTTTTTATTCATTATTATTGTCCAGCTCGTCGTCCCATTCCTTCAGAGTGGTCGAACCTCCAAATCCGCCTGAAAACAAAAAAGTTATTAAGAAAAACGGTATTAGGAAAGTTGATGTAAGGGCTGTTTGCGTACATTGCGCAAACACTTTAATACTGAAAATCTTGTTACTATTCTCGTTCTTTTTGTTTTATTGGTAGTTTCAGCAAGGTTTTCCTATTTTTCACGTTTTTCAGATTTTTACATAGATCACCCGTACAACTTAAATTGACAAACACTTTCTTTGTGTATAACAATAACTTTATGTACTAAGGTGGTTTCATATTTTGATATAGATTATTAAAACTAACCGAGGGGCTTCTTACGAGACCCTAAACACCCCCCTAGCTTTTCATTTAGTTTCAGTTTTTCACAAAACATCCCTAGTAATACTTGTAAATCAGCGTAAAATCAAAAGTTTGTTCTAAAAGTTTTTAAATTTCTATACTTACCCCTAGTTTTTATTCATTATTATTGTCCAGCTCGTCGTCCCATTCCTTCAGAGTGGTCGAACCTCCAAATCCGCCTGAAAACAAAAAAGTTATTAAGAAAAACGGTATTAGGAAAGTTGATGTAAGGGCTGTTTGCGTACATTGCGCAAACACTTTAATACTGAAAATCTTGTTACTATTCTCGTTCTTTTTGTTTTATTGGTAGTTTCAGCAAGGTTTTCCTATTTTTCACGTTTTTCAGATTTTTACATAGATCACCCGTACAACTTAAATTGACAAACACTTTCTTTGTGTATAACAATAACTTTATGTACTAAGGTGGTTTCATATTTTGATATAGATTATTAAAACTAACCGAGGGGCTTCTTACGAGACCCTAAACACCCCCCTAGCTTTTCATTTAGTTTCAGTTTTTCACAAAACATCCCTAGTAATACTTGTAAATCAGCGTAAAATCAAAAGTTTGTTCTAAAAGTTTTTAAATTTCTATACTTACCCCTAGTTTTTATTCATTATTATTGTCCAGCTCGTCGTCCCATTCCTTCAGAGTGGTCGAACCTCCAAATCCGCCTGAAAACAAAAAAGTTATTAAGAAAAACGGTATTAGGAAAGTTGATGTAAGGGCTGTTTGCGTACATTGCGCAAACACTTTAATACTGAAAATCTTGTTACTATTCTCGTTCTTTTTGTTTTATTGGTAGTTTCAGCAAGGTTTTCCTATTTTTCACGTTTTTCAGATTTTTACATAGATCACCCGTACAACTTAAATTGACAAACACTTTCTTTGTGTATAACAATAACTTTATGTACTAAGGTGGTTTCATATTTTGATATAGATTATTAAAACTAACCGAGGGGCTTCTTACGAGACCCTAAACACCCCCCTAGCTTTTCATTTAGTTTCAGTTTTTCACAAAACATCCCTAGTAATACTTGTAAATCAGCGTAAAATCAAAAGTTTGTTCTAAAAGTTTTTAAATTTCTATACTTACCCCTAGTTTTTATTCATTATTATTGTCCAGCTCGTCGTCCCATTCCTTCAGAGTGGTCGAACCTCCAAATCCGCCTGAAAACAAAAAAGTTATTAAGAAAAACGGTATTAGGAAAGTTGATGTAAGGGCTGTTTGCGTACATTGCGCAAACACTTTAATACTGAAAATCTTGTTACTATTCTCGTTCTTTTTGTTTTATTGGTAGTTTCAGCAAGGTTTTCCTATTTTTCACGTTTTTCAGATTTTTACATAGATCACCCGTACAACTTAAATTGACAAACACTTTCTTTGTGTATAACAATAACTTTATGTACTAAGGTGGTTTCATATTTTGATATAGATTATTAAAACTAACCGAGGGGCTTCTTACGAGACCCTAAACACCCCCCTAGCTTTTCATTTAGTTTCAGTTTTTCACAAAACATCCCTAGTAATACTTGTAAATCAGCGTAAAATCAAAAGTTTGTTCTAAAAGTTTTTAAATTTCTATACTTACCCCTAGTTTTTATTCATTATTATTGTCCAGCTCGTCGTCCCATTCCTTCAGAGTGGTCGAACCTCCAAATCCGCCTGAAAACAAAAAAGTTATTAAGAAAAACGGTATTAGGAAAGTTGATGTAAGGGCTGTTTGCGTACATTGCGCAAACACTTTAATACTGAAAATCTTGTTACTATTCTCGTTCTTTTTGTTTTATTGGTAGTTTCAGCAAGGTTTTCCTATTTTTCACGTTTTTCAGATTTTTACATAGATCACCCGTACAACTTAAATTGACAAACACTTTCTTTGTGTATAACAATAACTTTATGTACTAAGGTGGTTTCATATTTTGATATAGATTATTAAAACTAACCGAGGGGCTTCTTACGAGACCCTAAACACCCCCCTAGCTTTTCATTTAGTTTCAGTTTTTCACAAAACATCCCTAGTAATACTTGTAAATCAGCGTAAAATCAAAAGTTTGTTCTAAAAGTTTTTAAATTTCTATACTTACCCCTAGTTTTTATTCATTATTATTGTCCAGCTCGTCGTCCCATTCCTTCAGAGTGGTCGAACCTCCAAATCCGCCTGAAAACAAAAAAGTTATTAAGAAAAACGGTATTAGGAAAGTTGATGTAAGGGCTGTTTGCGTACATTGCGCAAACACTTTAATACTGAAAATCTTGTTACTATTCTCGTTCTTTTTGTTTTATTGGTAGTTTCAGCAAGGTTTTCCTATTTTTCACGTTTTTCAGATTTTTACATAGATCACCCGTACAACTTAAATTGACAAACACTTTCTTTGTGTATAACAATAACTTTATGTACTAAGGTGGTTTCATATTTTGATATAGATTATTAAAACTAACCGAGGGGCTTCTTACGAGACCCTAAACACCCCCCTAGCTTTTCATTTAGTTTCAGTTTTTCACAAAACATCCCTAGTAATACTTGTAAATCAGCGTAAAATCAAAAGTTTGTTCTAAAAGTTTTTAAATTTCTATACTTACCCCTAGTTTTTATTCATTATTATTGTCCAGCTCGTCGTCCCATTCCTTCAGAGTGGTCGAACCTCCAAATCCGCCTGAAAACAAAAAAGTTATTAAGAAAAACGGTATTAGGAAAGTTGATGTAAGGGCTGTTTGCGTACATTGCGCAAACACTTTAATACTGAAAATCTTGTTACTATTCTCGTTCTTTTTGTTTTATTGGTAGTTTCAGCAAGGTTTTCCTATTTTTCACGTTTTTCAGATTTTTACATAGATCACCCGTACAACTTAAATTGACAAACACTTTCTTTGTGTATAACAATAACTTTATGTACTAAGGTGGTTTCATATTTTGATATAGATTATTAAAACTAACCGAGGGGCTTCTTACGAGACCCTAAACACCCCCCTAGCTTTTCATTTAGTTTCAGTTTTTCACAAAACATCCCTAGTAATACTTGTAAATCAGCGTAAAATCAAAAGTTTGTTCTAAAAGTTTTTAAATTTCTATACTTACCCCTAGTTTTTATTCATTATTATTGTCCAGCTCGTCGTCCCATTCCTTCAGAGTGGTCGAACCTCCAAATCCGCCTGAAAACAAAAAAGTTATTAAGAAAAACGGTATTAGGAAAGTTGATGTAAGGGCTGTTTGCGTACATTGCGCAAACACTTTAATACTGAAAATCTTGTTACTATTCTCGTTCTTTTTGTTTTATTGGTAGTTTCAGCAAGGTTTTCCTATTTTTCACGTTTTTCAGATTTTTACATAGATCACCCGTACAACTTAAATTGACAAACACTTTCTTTGTGTATAAAAATAACTTTATGTACTAAGGTGGTTTCATATTTTGATATAGATTATTAAAACTAACCGAGGGGCTTCTTACGAGACCCTAAACACCCCCCTAGCTTTTCATTTAGTTTCAGTTTTTCACAAAACATCCCTAGTAATACTTGTAAATCAGCGTAAAATCAAAAGTTTGTTCTAAAAGTTTTTAAATTTCTATACTTACCCCTAGTTTTTATTCATTATTATTGTCCAGCTCGTCGTCCCATTCCTTCAGAGTGGTCGAACCTCCAAATCCGCCTGAAAACAAAAAAGTTATTAAGAAAAACGGTATTAGGAAAGTTGATGTAAGGGCTGTTTGCGTACATTGCGCAAACACTTTAATACTGAAAATCTTGTTACTATTCTCGTTCTTTTTGTTTTATTGGTAGTTTCAGCAAGGTTTTCCTATTTTTCACGTTTTTCAGATTTTTACATAGATCACCCGTACAACTTAAATTGACAAACACTTTCTTTGTGTATAACAATAACTTTATGTACTAAGGTGGTTTCATATTTTGATATAGATTATTAAAACTAACCGAGGGGCTTCTTACGAGACCCTAAACACCCCCCTAGCTTTTCATTTAGTTTCAGTTTTTCACAAAACATCCCTAGTAATACTTGTAAATCAGCGTAAAATCAAAAGTTTGTTCTAAAAGTTTTTAAATTTCTATACTTACCCCTAGTTTTTATTCATTATTATTGTCCAGCTCGTCGTCCCATTCCTTCAGAGTGGTCGAACCTCCAAATCCGCCTGAAAACAAAAAAGTTATTAAGAAAAACGGTATTAGGAAAGTTGATGTAAGGGCTGTTTGCGTACATTGCGCAAACACTTTAATACTGAAAATCTTGTTACTATTCTCGTTCTTTTTGTTTTATTGGTAGTTTCAGCAAGGTTTTCCTATTTTTCACGTTTTTCAGATTTTTACATAGATCACCCGTACAACTTAAATTGACAAACACTTTCTTTGTGTATAACAATAACTTTATGTACTAAGGTGGTTTCATATTTTGATATAGATTATTAAAACTAACCGAGGGGCTTCTTACGAGACCCTAAACACCCCCCTAGCTTTTCATTTAGTTTCAGTTTTTCACAAAACATCCCTAGTAATACTTGTAAATCAGCGTAAAATCAAAAGTTTGTTCTAAAAGTTTTTAAATTTCTATACTTACCCCTAGTTTTTATTCATTATTATTGTCCAGCTCGTCGTCCCATTCCTTCAGAGTGGTCGAACCTCCAAATCCGCCTGAAAACAAAAAAGTTATTAAGAAAAACGGTATTAGGAAAGTTGATGTAAGGGCTGTTTGCGTACATTGCGCAAACACTTTAATACTGAAAATCTTGTTACTATTCTCGTTCTTTTTGTTTTATTGGTAGTTTCAGCAAGGTTTTCCTATTTTTCACGTTTTTCAGATTTTTACATAGATCACCCGTACAACTTAAATTGACAAACACTTTCTTTGTGTATAAAAATAACTTTATGTACTAAGGTGGTTTCATATTTTGATATAGATTATTAAAACTAACCGAGGGGCTTCTTACGAGACCCTAAACACCCCCCTAGCTTTTCATTTAGTTTCAGTTTTTCACAAAACATCCCTAGTAATACTTGTAAATCAGCGTAAAATCAAAAGTTTGTTCTAAAAGTTTTTAAATTTCTATACTTACCCCTAGTTTTTATTCATTATTATTGTCCAGCTCGTCGTCCCATTCCTTCAGAGTGGTCGAACCTCCAAATCCGCCTGAAAACAAAAAAGTTATTAAGAAAAACGGTATTAGGAAAGTTGATGTAAGGGCTGTTTGCGTACATTGCGCAAACACTTTAATACTGAAAATCTTGTTACTATTCTCGTTCTTTTTGTTTTATTGGTAGTTTCAGCAAGGTTTTCCTATTTTTCACGTTTTTCAGATTTTTACATAGATCACCCGTACAACTTAAATTGACAAACACTTTCTTTGTGTATAACAATAACTTTATGTACTAAGGTGGTTTCATATTTTGATATAGATTATTAAAACTAACCGAGGGGCTTCTTACGAGACCCTAAACACCCCCCTAGCTTTTCATTTAGTTTCAGTTTTTCACAAAACATCCCTAGTAATACTTGTAAATCAGCGTAAAATCAAAAGTTTGTTCTAAAAGTTTTTAAATTTCTATACTTACCCCTAGTTTTTATTCATTATTATTGTCCAGCTCGTCGTCCCATTCCTTCAGAGTGGTCGAACCTCCAAATCCGCCTGAAAACAAAAAAGTTATTAAGAAAAACGGTATTAGGAAAGTTGATGTAAGGGCTGTTTGCGTACATTGCGCAAACACTTTAATACTGAAAATCTTGTTACTATTCTCGTTCTTTTTGTTTTATTGGTAGTTTCAGCAAGGTTTTCCTATTTTTCACGTTTTTCAGATTTTTACATAGATCACCCGTACAACTTAAATTGACAAACACTTTCTTTGTGTATAACAATAACTTTATGTACTAAGGTGGTTTCATATTTTGATATAGATTATTAAAACTAACCGAGGGGCTTCTTACGAGACCCTAAACACCCCCCTAGCTTTTCATTTAGTTTCAGTTTTTCACAAAACATCCCTAGTAATACTTGTAAATCAGCGTAAAATCAAAAGTTTGTTCTAAAAGTTTTTAAATTTCTATACTTACCCCTAGTTTTTATTCATTATTATTGTCCAGCTCGTCGTCCCATTCCTTCAGAGTGGTCGAACCTCCAAATCCGCCTGAAAACAAAAAAGTTATTAAGAAAAACGGTATTAGGAAAGTTGATGTAAGGGCTGTTTGCGTACATTGCGCAAACACTTTAATACTGAAAATCTTGTTACTATTCTCGTTCTTTTTGTTTTATTGGTAGTTTCAGCAAGGTTTTCCTATTTTTCACGTTTTTCAGATTTTTACATAGATCACCCGTACAACTTAAATTGACAAACACTTTCTTTGTGTATAACAATAACTTTATGTACTAAGGTGGTTTCATATTTTGATATAGATTATTAAAACTAACCGAGGGGCTTCTTACGAGACCCTAAACACCCCCCTAGCTTTTCATTTAGTTTCAGTTTTTCACAAAACATCCCTAGTAATACTTGTAAATCAGCGTAAAATCAAAAGTTTGTTCTAAAAGTTTTTAAATTTCTATACTTACCCCTAGTTTTTATTCATTATTATTGTCCAGCTCGTCGTCCCATTCCTTCAGAGTGGTCGAACCTCCAAATCCGCCTGAAAACAAAAAAGTTATTAAGAAAAACGGTATTAGGAAAGTTGATGTAAGGGCTGTTTGCGTACATTGCGCAAACACTTTAATACTGAAAATCTTGTTACTATTCTCGTTCTTTTTGTTTTATTGGTAGTTTCAGCAAGGTTTTCCTATTTTTCACGTTTTTCAGATTTTTACATAGATCACCCGTACAACTTAAATTGACAAACACTTTCTTTGTGTATAACAATAACTTTATGTACTAAGGTGGTTTCATATTTTGATATAGATTATTAAAACTAACCGAGGGGCTTCTTACGAGACCCTAAACACCCCCCTAGCTTTTCATTTAGTTTCAGTTTTTCACAAAACATCCCTAGTAATACTTGTAAATCAGCGTAAAATCAAAAGTTTGTTCTAAAAGTTTTTAAATTTCTATACTTACCCCTAGTTTTTATTCATTATTATTGTCCAGCTCGTCGTCCCATTCCTTCAGAGTGGTCGAACCTCCAAATCCGCCTGAAAACAAAAAAGTTATTAAGAAAAACGGTATTAGGAAAGTTGATGTAAGGGCTGTTTGCGTACATTGCGCAAACACTTTAATACTGAAAATCTTGTTACTATTCTCGTTCTTTTTGTTTTATTGGTAGTTTCAGCAAGGTTTTCCTATTTTTCACGTTTTTCAGATTTTTACATAGATCACCCGTACAACTTAAATTGACAAACACTTTCTTTGTGTATAACAATAACTTTATGTACTAAGGTGGTTTCATATTTTGATATAGATTATTAAAACTAACCGAGGGGCTTCTTACGAGACCCTAAACACCCCCCTAGCTTTTCATTTAGTTTCAGTTTTTCACAAAACATCCCTAGTAATACTTGTAAATCAGCGTAAAATCAAAAGTTTGTTCTAAAAATTTTTAAATTTCTATACTTACCCCTAGTTTTTATTCATTATTATTGTCCAGCTCGTCGTCCCATTCCTTCAGAGTGGTCGAACCTCCAAATCCGCCTGAAAACAAAAAAGTTATTAAGAAAAACGGTATTAGGAAAGTTGATGTAAGGGCTGTTTGCGTACATTGCGCAAACACTTTAATACTGAAAATCTTGTTACTATTCTCGTTCTTTTTGTTTTATTGGTAGTTTCAGCAAGGTTTTCCTATTTTTCACGTTTTTCAGATTTTTACATAGATCACCCGTACAACTTAAATTGACAAACACTTTCTTTGTGTATAACAATAACTTTATGTACTAAGGTTGTTTCATATTTTGATATAGATTATTAAAACTAACCGAGGGGCTTCTTACGAGACCCTAAACACCCCCCTAGCTTTTCATTTAGTTTCAGTTTTTCACAAAACATCCCTAGTAATACTTGTAAATCAGCGTAAAATCAAAAGTTTGTTCAAAAAGTTTTTAAATTTCTATACTTACCCCTAGTTTTTATTCATTATTATTGTCCAGCTCGTCGTCCCATTCCTTCAGAGTGGTCGAACCTCCAAATCCGCCTGAAAACAATAAAGTTATTGAAGAAAAACGGTATTAGGAAAGTTGATGTAAGGGCTGTTTGCGTACATTGCGCAAACACTTTAATACTGAAAATCTTGTTACTATTCTCGTTCTTTTTGTTTTATTGGTAGTTTCAGCAAGGTTTTCCTATTTTTCACGTTTTTCAGATTTTTACATAGATCACCCGTACAACTTAAATTGACAAACACTTTCTTTGTGTATAACAATAACTTTATGTACTAAGGTGGTTTCATATTTTGATATAGATTATTAAAACTAACCGAGGGGCTTCTTACGAGACCCTAAACACCCCCCTAGCTTTTCATTTAGTTTCAGTTTTTCACAAAACATCCCTAGTAATACTTGTAAATCAGCGTAAAATCAAAAGTTTGTTCTAAAAGTTTTTAAATTTCTATACTTACCCCTAGTTTTTATTCATTATTATTGTCCAGCTCGTCGTCCCATTCCTTCAGAGTGGTCGAACCTCCAAATCCGCCTGAAAACAAAAAAGTTATTAAGAAAAACGGTATTAGGAAAGTTGATGTAAGGGCTGTTTGCGTACATTGCGCAAACACTTTAATACTGAAAATCTTGTTACTATTCTCGTTCTTTTTGTTTTATTGGTAGTTTCAGCAAGGTTTTCCTATTTTTCACGTTTTTCAGATTTTTACATAGATCACCCGTACAACTTAAATTGACAAACACTTTCTTTGTGTATAACAATAACTTTATGTACTAAGGTGGTTTCATATTTTGATATAGATTATTAAAACTAACCGAGGGGCTTCTTACGAGACCCTAAACACCCCCCTAGCTTTTCATTTAGTTTCAGTTTTTCACAAAACATCCCTAGTAATACTTGTAAATCAGCGTAAAATCAAAAGTTTGTTCTAAAAGTTTTTAAATTTCTATACTTACCCCTAGTTTTTATTCATTATTATTGTCCAGCTCGTCGTCCCATTCCTTCAGAGTGGTCGAACCTCCAAATCCGCCTGAAAACAAAAAAGTTATTAAGAAAAACGGTATTAGGAAAGTTGATGTAAGGGCTGTTTGCGTACATTGCGCAAACACTTTAATACTGAAAATCTTGTTACTATTCTCGTTCTTTTTGTTTTATTGGTAGTTTCAGCAAGGTTTTCCTATTTTTCACGTTTTTCAGATTTTTACATAGATCACCCGTACAACTTAAATTGACAAACACTTTCTTTGTGTATAACAATAACTTTATGTACTAAGGTGGTTTCATATTTTGATATAGATTATTAAAACTAACCGAGGGGCTTCTTACGAGACCCTAAACACCCCCCTAGCTTTTCATTTAGTTTCAGTTTTTCACAAAACATCCCTAGTAATACTTGTAAATCAGCGTAAAATCAAAAGTTTGTTCTAAAAGTTTTTAAATTTCTATACTTACCCCTAGTTTTTATTCATTATTATTGTCCAGCTCGTCGTCCCATTCCTTCAGAGTGGTCGAACCTCCAAATCCGCCTGAAAACAAAAAAGTTATTAAGAAAAACGGTATTAGGAAAGTTGATGTAAGGGCTGTTTGCGTACATTGCGCAAACACTTTAATACTGAAAATCTTGTTACTATTCTCGTTCTTTTTGTTTTATTGGTAGTTTCAGCAAGGTTTTCCTATTTTTCACGTTTTTCAGATTTTTACATAGATCACCCGTACAACTTAAATTGACAAACACTTTCTTTGTGTATAACAATAACTTTATGTACTAAGGTTGTTTCATATTTTGATATAGATTATTAAAACTAACCGAGGGGCTTCTTACGAGACCCTAAACACCCCCCTAGCTTTTCATTTAGTTTCAGTTTTTCACAAAACATCCCTAGTAATACTTGTAAATCAGCGTAAAATCAAAAGTTTGTTCTAAAAGTTTTTAAATTTCTATACTTACCCCTAGTTTTTATTCATTATTATTGTCCAGCTCGTCGTCCCATTCCTTCAGAGTGGTCGAACCTCCAAATCCGCCTGAAAACAATAAAGTTATTGAAGAAAAACGGTATTAGGAAAGTTGATGTAAGGGCTGTTTGCGTACATTGCGCAAACACTTTAATACTGAAAATCTTGTTACTATTCTCGTTCTTTTTGTTTTATTGGTAGTTTCAGCAAGGTTTTCCTATTTTTCACGTTTTTCAGATTTTTACATAGATCACCCGTACAACTTAAATTGACAAACACTTTCTTTGTGTATAACAATAACTTTATGTACTAAGGTGGTTTCATATTTTGATATAGATTATTAAAACTAACCGAGGGGCTTCTTACGAGACCCTAAACACCCCCCTAGCTTTTCATTTAGTTTCAGTTTTTCACAAAACATCCCTAGTAATACTTGTAAATCAGCGTAAAATCAAAAGTTTGTTCTAAAAGTTTTTAAATTTCTATACTTACCCCTAGTTTTTATTCATTATTATTGTCCAGCTCGTCGTCCCATTCCTTCAGAGTGGTCGAACCTCCAAATCCGCCTGAAAACAAAAAAGTTATTAAGAAAAACGGTATTAGGAAAGTTGATGTAAGGGCTGTTTGCGTACATTGCGCAAACACTTTAATACTGAAAATCTTGTTACTATTCTCGTTCTTTTTGTTTTATTGGTAGTTTCAGCAAGGTTTTCCTATTTTTCACGTTTTTCAGATTTTTACATAGATCACCCGTACAACTTAAATTGACAAACACTTTCTTTGTGTATAACAATAACTTTATGTACTAAGGTGGTTTCATATTTTGATATAGATTATTAAAACTAACCGAGGGGCTTCTTACGAGACCCTAAACACCCCCCTAGCTTTTCATTTAGTTTCAGTTTTTCACAAAACATCCCTAGTAATACTTGTAAATCAGCGTAAAATCAAAAGTTTGTTCTAAAAGTTTTTAAATTTCTATACTTACCCCTAGTTTTTATTCATTATTATTGTCCAGCTCGTCGTCCCATTCCTTCAGAGTGGTCGAACCTCCAAATCCGCCTGAAAACAAAAAAGTTATTAAGAAAAACGGTATTAGGAAAGTTGATGTAAGGGCTGTTTGCGTACATTGCGCAAACACTTTAATACTGAAAATCTTGTTACTATTCTCGTTCTTTTTGTTTTATTGGTAGTTTCAGCAAGGTTTTCCTATTTTTCACGTTTTTCAGATTTTTACATAGATCACCCGTACAACTTAAATTGACAAACACTTTCTTTGTGTATAACAATAACTTTATGTACTAAGGTGGTTTCATATTTTGATATAGATTATTAAAACTAACCGAGGGGCTTCTTACGAGACCCTAAACACCCCCCTAGCTTTTCATTTAGTTTCAGTTTTTCACAAAACATCCCTAGTAATACTTTTAAATCAGCGTAAAATCAAAAGTTTGTTCTAAAAGTTTTTAAATTTCTATACTTACCCCTAGTTTTTATTCATTATTATTGTCCAGCTCGTCGTCCCATTCCTTCAGAGTGGTCGAACCTCCAAATCCGCCTGAAAACAAAAAAGTTATTAAGAAAAACGGTATTAGGAAAGTTGATGTAAGGGCTGTTTGCGTACATTGCGCAAACACTTTAATACTGAAAATCTTGTTACTATTCTCGTTCTTTTTGTTTTATTGGTAGTTTCAGCAAGGTTTTCCTATTTTTCACGTTTTTCAGATTTTTACATAGATCACCCGTACAACTTAAATTGACAAACACTTTCTTTGTGTATAACAATAACTTTATGTACTAAGGTGGTTTCATATTTTGATATAGATTATTAAAACTAACCGAGGGGCTTCTTACGAGACCCTAAACACCCCCCTAGCTTTTCATTTAGTTTCAGTTTTTCACAAAACATCCCTAGTAATACTTGTAAATCAGCGTAAAATCAAAAGTTTGTTCTAAAAGTTTTTAAATTTCTATACTTACCCCTAGTTTTTATTCATTATTATTGTCCAGCTCGTCGTCCCATTCCTTCAGAGTGGTCGAACCTCCAAATCCGCCTGAAAACAAAAAAGTTATTAAGAAAAACGGTATTAGGAAAGTTGATGTAAGGGCTGTTTGCGTACATTGCGCAAACACTTTAATACTGAAAATCTTGTTACTATTCTCGTTCTTTTTGTTTTATTGGTAGTTTCAGCAAGGTTTTCCTATTTTTCACGTTTTTCAGATTTTTACATAGATCACCCGTACAACTTAAATTGACAAACACTTTCTTTGTGTATAACAATAACTTTATGTACTAAGGTGGTTTCATATTTTGATATAGATTATTAAAACTAACCGAGGGGCTTCTTACGAGACCCTAAACACCCCCCTAGCTTTTCATTTAGTTTCAGTTTTTCACAAAACATCCCTAGTAATACTTGTAAATCAGCGTAAAATCAAAAGTTTGTTCTAAAAGTTTTTAAATTTCTATACTTACCCCTAGTTTTTATTCATTATTATTGTCCAGCTCGTCGTCCCATTCCTTCAGAGTGGTCGAACCTCCAAATCCGCCTGAAAACAAAAAAGTTATTAAGAAAAACGGTATTAGGAAAGTTGATGTAAGGGCTGTTTGCGTACATTGCGCAAACACTTTAATACTGAAAATCTTGTTACTATTCTCGTTCTTTTTGTTTTATTGGTAGTTTCAGCAAGGTTTTCCTATTTTTCACGTTTTTCAGATTTTTACATAGATCACCCGTACAACTTAAATTGACAAACACTTTCTTTGTGTATAACAATAACTTTATGTACTAAGGTGGTTTCATATTTTGATATAGATTATTAAAACTAACCGAGGGGCTTCTTACGAGACCCTAAACACCCCCCTAGCTTTTCATTTAGTTTCAGTTTTTCACAAAACATCCCTAGTAATACTTGTAAATCAGCGTAAAATCAAAAGTTTGTTCTAAAAGTTTTTAAATTTCTATACTTACCCCTAGTTTTTATTCATTATTATTGTCCAGCTCGTCGTCCCATTCCTTCAGAGTGGTCGAACCTCCAAATCCGCCTGAAAACAAAAAAGTTATTAAGAAAAACGGTATTAGGAAAGTTGATGTAAGGGCTGTTTGCGTACATTGCGCAAACACTTTAATACTGAAAATCTTGTTACTATTCTCGTTCTTTTTGTTTTATTGGTAGTTTCAGCAAGGTTTTCCTATTTTTCACGTTTTTCAGATTTTTACATAGATCACCCGTACAACTTAAATTGACAAACACTTTCTTTGTGTATAACAATAACTTTATGTACTAAGGTGGTTTCATATTTTGATATAGATTATTAAAACTAACCGAGGGGCTTCTTACGAGACCCTAAACACCCCCCTAGCTTTTCATTTAGTTTCAGTTTTTCACAAAACATCCCTAGTAATACTTTTAAATCAGCGTAAAATCAAAAGTTTGTTCTAAAAGTTTTTAAATTTCTATACTTACCCCTAGTTTTTATTCATTATTATTGTCCAGCTCGTCGTCCCATTCCTTCAGAGTGGTCGAACCTCCAAATCCGCCTGAAAACAAAAAAGTTATTAAGAAAAACGGTATTAGGAAAGTTGATGTAAGGGCTGTTTGCGTACATTGCGCAAACACTTTAATACTGAAAATCTTGTTACTATTCTCGTTCTTTTTGTTTTATTGGTAGTTTCAGCAAGGTTTTCCTATTTTTCACGTTTTTCAGATTTTTACATAGATCACCCGTACAACTTAAATTGACAAACACTTTCTTTGTGTATAACAATAACTTTATGTACTAAGGTGGTTTCATATTTTGATATAGATTATTAAAACTAACCGAGGGGCTTCTTACGAGACCCTAAACACCCCCCTAGCTTTTCATTTAGTTTCAGTTTTTCACAAAACATCCCTAGTAATACTTGTAAATCAGCGTAAAATCAAAAGTTTGTTCTAAAAGTTTTTAAATTTCTATACTTACCCCTAGTTTTTATTCATTATTATTGTCCAGCTCGTCGTCCCATTCCTTCAGAGTGGTCGAACCTCCAAATCCGCCTGAAAACAAAAAAGTTATTAAGAAAAACGGTATTAGGAAAGTTGATGTAAGGGCTGTTTGCGTACATTGCGCAAACACTTTAATACTGAAAATCTTGTTACTATTCTCGTTCTTTTTGTTTTATTGGTAGTTTCAGCAAGGTTTTCCTATTTTTCACGTTTTTCAGATTTTTACATAGATCACCCGTACAACTTAAATTGACAAACACTTTCTTTGTGTATAACAATAACTTTATGTACTAAGGTGGTTTCATATTTTGATATAGATTATTAAAACTAACCGAGGGGCTTCTTACGAGACCCTAAACACCCCCCTAGCTTTTCATTTAGTTTCAGTTTTTCACAAAACATCCCTAGTAATACTTGTAAATCAGCGTAAAATCAAAAGTTTGTTCTAAAAGTTTTTAAATTTCTATACTTACCCCTAGTTTTTATTCATTATTATTGTCCAGCTCGTCGTCCCATTCCTTCAGAGTGGTCGAACCTCCAAATCCGCCTGAAAACAAAAAAGTTATTAAGAAAAACGGTATTAGGAAAGTTGATGTAAGGGCTGTTTGCGTACATTGCGCAAACACTTTAATACTGAAAATCTTGTTACTATTCTCGTTCTTTTTGTTTTATTGGTAGTTTCAGCAAGGTTTTCCTATTTTTCACGTTTTTCAGATTTTTACATAGATCACCCGTACAACTTAAATTGACAAACACTTTCTTTGTGTATAACAATAACTTTATGTACTAAGGTGGTTTCATATTTTGATATAGATTATTAAAACTAACCGAGGGGCTTCTTACGAGACCCTAAACACCCCCCTAGCTTTTCATTTAGTTTCAGTTTTTCACAAAACATCCCTAGTAATACTTGTAAATCAGCGTAAAATCAAAAGTTTGTTCTAAAAGTTTTTAAATTTCTATACTTACCCCTAGTTTTTATTCATTATTATTGTCCAGCTCGTCGTCCCATTCCTTCAGAGTGGTCGAACCTCCAAATCCGCCTGAAAACAAAAAAGTTATTAAGAAAAACGGTATTAGGAAAGTTGATGTAAGGGCTGTTTGCGTACATTGCGCAAACACTTTAATACTGAAAATCTTGTTACTATTCTCGTTCTTTTTGTTTTATTGGTAGTTTCAGCAAGGTTTTCCTATTTTTCACGTTTTTCAGATTTTTACATAGATCACCCGTACAACTTAAATTGACAAACACTTTCTTTGTGTATAACAATAACTTTATGTACTAAGGTGGTTTCATATTTTGATATAGATTATTAAAACTAACCGAGGGGCTTCTTACGAGACCCTAAACACCCCCCTAGCTTTTCATTTAGTTTCAGTTTTTCACAAAACATCCCTAGTAATACTTGTAAATCAGCGTAAAATCAAAAGTTTGTTCTAAAAGTTTTTAAATTTCTATACTTACCCCTAGTTTTTATTCATTATTATTGTCCAGCTCGTCGTCCCATTCCTTCAGAGTGGTCGAACCTCCAAATCCGCCTGAAAACAAAAAAGTTATTAAGAAAAACAGTATTAGGAAAGTTGATGTAAGGGCTGTTTGCGTACATTGCGCAAACACTTTAATACTGAAAATCTTGTTACTATTCTCGTTCTTTTTGTTTTATTGGTAGTTTCAGCAAGGTTTTCCTATTTTTCACGTTTTTCAGATTTTTACATAGATCACCCGTACAACTTAAATTGACAAACACTTTCTTTGTGTATAACAATAACTTTATGTACTAAGGTGGTTTCATATTTTGATATAGATTATTAAAACTAACCGAGGGGCTTCTTACGAGACCCTAAACACCCCCCTAGCTTTTCATTTAGTTTCAGTTTTTCACAAAACATCCCTAGTAATACTTGTAAATCAGCGTAAAATCAAAAGTTTGTTCTAAAAGTTTTTAAATTTCTATACTTACCCCTAGTTTTTATTCATTATTATTGTCCAGCTCGTCGTCCCATTCCTTCAGAGTGGTCGAACCTCCAAATCCGCCTGAAAACAAAAAAGTTATTAAGAAAAACGGTATTAGGAAAGTTGATGTAAGGGCTGTTTGCGTACATTGCGCAAACACTTTAATACTGAAAATCTTGTTACTATTCTCGTTCTTTTTGTTTTATTGGTAGTTTCAGCAAGGTTTTCCTATTTTTCACGTTTTTCAGATTTTTACATAGATCACCCGTACAACTTAAATTGACAAACACTTTCTTTGTGTATAACAATAACTTTATGTACTAAGGTGGTTTCATATTTTGATATAGATTATTAAAACTAACCGAGGGGCTTCTTACGAGACCCTAAACACCCCCCTAGCTTTTCATTTAGTTTCAGTTTTTCACAAAACATCCCTAGTAATACTTGTAAATCAGCGTAAAATCAAAAGTTTGTTCTAAAAGTTTTTAAATTTCTATACTTACCCCTAGTTTTTATTCATTATTATTGTCCAGCTCGTCGTCCCATTCCTTCAGAGTGGTCGAACCTCCAAATCCGCCTGAAAACAAAAAAGTTATTAAGAAAAACGGTATTAGGAAAGTTGATGTAAGGGATGTTTGCGTACATTGCGCAAACACTTTAATACTGAAAATCTTGTTACTATTCTCGTTCTTTTTGTTTTATTGGTAGTTTCAGCAAGGTTTTCCTATTTTTCACGTTTTTCAGATTTTTACATAGATCACCCGTACAACTTAAATTGACAAACACTTTCTTTGTGTATAACAATAACTTTATGTACTAAGGTGGTTTCATATTTTGATATAGATTATTAAAACTAACCGAGGGGCTTCTTACGAGACCCTAAACACCCCCCTAGCTTTTCATTTAGTTTCAGTTTTTCACAAAACATCCCTAGTAATACTTGTAAATCAGCGTAAAATCAAAAGTTTGTTCTAAAAGTTTTTAAATTTCTATACTTACCCCTAGTTTTTATTCATTATTATTGTCCAGCTCGTCGTCCCATTCCTTCAGAGTGGTCGAACCTCCAAATCCGCCTGAAAACAAAAAAGTTATTAAGAAAAACGGTATTAGGAAAGTTGATGTAAGGGCTGTTTGCGTACATTGCGCAAACACTTTAATACTGAAAATCTTGTTACTATTCTCGTTCTTTTTGTTTTATTGGTAGTTTCAGCAAGGTTTTCCTATTTTTCACGTTTTTCAGATTTTTACATAGATCACCCGTACAACTTAAATTGACAAACACTTTCTTTGTGTATAACAATAACTTTATGTACTAAGGTGGTTTCATATTTTGATATAGATTATTAAAACTAACCGAGGGGCTTCTTACGAGACCCTAAACACCCCCCTAGCTTTTCATTTAGTTTCAGTTTTTCACAAAACATCCCTAGTAATACTTGTAAATCAGCGTAAAATCAAAAGTTTGTTCTAAAAGTTTTTAAATTTCTATACTTACCCCTAGTTTTTATTCATTATTATTGTCCAGCTCGTCGTCCCATTCCTTCAGAGTGGTCGAACCTCCAAATCCGCCTGAAAACAAAAAAGTTATTAAGAAAAACGGTATTAGGAAAGTTGATGTAAGGGCTGTTTGCGTACATTGCGCAAACACTTTAATACTGAAAATCTTGTTACTATTCTCGTTCTTTTTGTTTTATTGGTAGTTTCAGCAAGGTTTTCCTATTTTTCACGTTTTTCAGATTTTTACATAGATCACCCGTACAACTTAAATTGACAAACACTTTCTTTGTGTATAACAATAACTTTATGTACTAAGGTGGTTTCATATTTTGATATAGATTATTAAAACTAACCGAGGGGCTTCTTACGAGACCCTAAACACCCCCCTAGCTTTTCATTTAGTTTCAGTTTTTCACAAAACATCCCTAGTAATACTTGTAAATCAGCGTAAAATCAAAAGTTTGTTCTAAAAGTTTTTAAATTTCTATACTTACCCCTAGTTTTTATTCATTATTATTGTCCAGCTCGTCGTCCCATTCCTTCAGAGTGGTCGAACCTCCAAATCCGCCTGAAAACAAAAAAGTTATTAAGAAAAACGGTATTAGGAAAGTTGATGTAAGGGCTGTTTGCGTACATTGCGCAAACACTTTAATACTGAAAATCTTGTTACTATTCTCGTTCTTTTTGTTTTATTGGTAGTTTCAGCAAGGTTTTCCTATTTTTCACGTTTTTCAGATTTTTACATAGATCACCCGTACAACTTAAATTGACAAACACTTTCTTTGTGTATAACAATAACTTTATGTACTAAGGTGGTTTCATATTTTGATATAGATTATTAAAACTAACCGAGGGGCTTCTTACGAGACCCTAAACACCCCCCTAGCTTTTCATTTAGTTTCAGTTTTTCACAAAACATCCCTAGTAATACTTGTAAATCAGCGTAAAATCAAAAGTTTGTTCTAAAAGTTTTTAAATTTCTATACTTACCCCTAGTTTTTATTCATTATTATTGTCCAGCTCGTCGTCCCATTCCTTCAGAGTGGTCGAACCTCCAAATCCGCCTGAAAACAAAAAAGTTATTAAGAAAAACGGTATTAGGAAAGTTGATGTAAGGGCTGTTTGCGTACATTGCGCAAACACTTTAATACTGAAAATCTTGTTACTATTCTCGTTCTTTTTGTTTTATTGGTAGTTTCAGCAAGGTTTTCCTATTTTTCACGTTTTTCAGATTTTTACATAGATCACCCGTACAACTTAAATTGACAAACACTTTCTTTGTGTATAACAATAACTTTATGTACTAAGGTGGTTTCATATTTTGATATAGATTATTAAAACTAACCGAGGGGCTTCTTACGAGACCCTAAACACCCCCCTAGCTTTTCATTAAGTTTCAGTTTTTCACAAAACATCCCTAGTAATACTTGTAAATCAGCGTAAAATCAAAAGTTTGTTCTAAAAGTTTTTAAATTTCTATACTTACCCCTAGTTTTTATTCATTATTATTGTCCAGCTCGTCGTCCCATTCCTTCAGAGTGGTCGAACCTCCAAATCCGCCTGAAAACAAAAAAGTTATTAAGAAAAACGGTATTAGGAAAGTTGATGTAAGGGCTGTTTGCGTACATTGCGCAAACACTTTAATACTGAAAATCTTGTTACTATTCTCGTTCTTTTTGTTTTATTGGTAGTTTCAGCAAGGTTTTCCTATTTTTCACGTTTTTCAGATTTTTACATAGATCACCCGTACAACTTAAATTGACAAACACTTTCTTTGTGTATAACAATAACTTTATGTACTAAGGTGGTTTCATATTTTGATATAGATTATTAAAACTAACCGAGGGGCTTCTTACGAGACCCTAAACACCCCCCTAGCTTTTCATTTAGTTTCAGTTTTTCACAAAACATCCCTAGTAATACTTGTAAATCAGCGTAAAATCAAAAGTTTGTTCTAAAAGTTTTTAAATTTCTATACTTACCCCTAGTTTTTATTCATTATTATTGTCCAGCTCGTCGTCCCATTCCTTCAGAGTGGTCGAACCTCCAAATCCGCCTGAAAACAAAAAAGTTATTAAGAAAAACGGTATTAGGAAAGTTGATGTAAGGGCTGTTTGCGTACATTGCGCAAACACTTTAATACTGAAAATCTTGTTACTATTCTCGTTCTTTTTGTTTTATTGGTAGTTTCAGCAAGGTTTTCCTATTTTTCACGTTTTTCAGATTTTTACATAGATCACCCGTACAACTTAAATTGACAAACACTTTCTTTGTGTATAACAATAACTTTATGTACTAAGGTGGTTTCATATTTTGATATAGATTATTAAAACTAACCGAGGGGCTTCTTACGAGACCCTAAACACCCCCCTAGCTTTTCATTTAGTTTCAGTTTTTCACAAAACATCCCTAGTAATACTTGTAAATCAGCGTAAAATCAAAAGTTTGTTCTAAAAGTTTTTAAATTTCTATACTTACCCCTAGTTTTTATTCATTATTATTGTCCAGCTCGTCGTCCCATTCCTTCAGAGTGGTCGAACCTCCAAATCCGCCTGAAAACAAAAAAGTTATTAAGAAAAACGGTATTAGGAAAGTTGATGTAAGGGCTGTTTGCGTACATTGCGCAAACACTTTAATACTGAAAATCTTGTTACTATTCTCGTTCTTTTTGTTTTATTGGTAGTTTCAGCAAGGTTTTCCTATTTTTCACGTTTTTCAGATTTTTACATAGATCACCCGTACAACTTAAATTGACAAACACTTTCTTTGTGTATAACAATAACTTTATGTACTAAGGTGGTTTCATATTTTGATATAGATTATTAAAACTAACCGAGGGGCTTCTTACGAGACCCTAAACACCCCCCTAGCTTTTCATTTAGTTTCAGTTTTTCACAAAACATCCCTAGTAATACTTGTAAATCAGCGTAAAATCAAAAGTTTGTTCTAAAAGTTTTTAAATTTCTATGCTTACCCCTAGTTTTTATTCATTATTATTGTCCAGCTCGTCGTCCCATTCCTTCAGAGTGGTCGAACCTCCAAATCCGCCTGAAAACAAAAAAGTTATTAAGAAAAACGGTATTAGGAAAGTTGATGTAAGGGCTGTTTGCGTACATTGCGCAAACACTTTAATACTGAAAATCTTGTTACTATTCTCGTTCTTTTTGTTTTATTGGTAGTTTCAGCAAGGTTTTCCTATTTTTCACGTTTTTCAGATTTTTACATAGATCACCCGTACAACTTAAATTGACAAACACTTTCTTTGTGTATAACAATAACTTTATGTACTAAGGTGGTTTCATATTTTGATATAGATTATTAAAACTAACCGAGGGGCTTCTTACGAGACCCTAAACACCCCCCTAGCTTTTCATTTAGTTTCAGTTTTTCACAAAACATCCCTAGTAATACTTGTAAATCAGCGTAAAATCAAAAGTTTGTTCTAAAAGTTTTTAAATTTCTATACTTACCCCTAGTTTTTATTCATTATTATTGTCCAGCTCGTCGTCCCATTCCTTCAGAGTGGTCGAACCTCCAAATCCGCCTGAAAACAAAAAAGTTATTAAGAAAAACGGTATTAGGAAAGTTGATGTAAGGGCTGTTTGCGTACATTGCGCAAACACTTTAATACTGAAAATCTTGTTACTATTCTCGTTCTTTTTGTTTTATTGGTAGTTTCAGCAAGGTTTTCCTATTTTTCACGTTTTTCAGATTTTTACATAGATCACCCGTACAACTTAAATTGACAAACACTTTCTTTGTGTATAACAATAACTTTATGTACTAAGGTGGTTTCATATTTTGATATAGATTATTAAAACTAACCGAGGGGCTTCTTACGAGACCCTAAACACCCCCCTAGCTTTTCATTTAGTTTCAGTTTTTCACAAAACATCCCTAGTAATACTTGTAAATCAGCGTAAAATCAAAAGTTTGTTCTAAAAGTTTTTAAATTTCTATACTTACCCCTAGTTTTTATTCATTATTATTGTCCAGCTCGTCGTCCCATTCCTTCAGAGTGGTCGAACCTCCAAATCCGCCTGAAAACAAAAAAGTTATTAAGAAAAACGGTATTAGGAAAGTTGATGTAAGGGCTGTTTGCGTACATTGCGCAAACACTTTAATACTGAAAATCTTGTTACTATTCTCGTTCTTTTTGTTTTATTGGTAGTTTCAGCAAGGTTTTCCTATTTTTCACGTTTTTCAGATTTTTACATAGATCACCCGTACAACTTAAATTGACAAACACTTTCTTTGTGTATAACAATAACTTTATGTACTAAGGTGGTTTCATATTTTGATATAGATTATTAAAACTAACCGAGGGGCTTCTTACGAGACCCTAAACACCCCCCTAGCTTTTCATTTAGTTTCAGTTTTTCACAAAACATCCCTAGTAATACTTGTAAATCAGCGTAAAATCAAAAGTTTGTTCTAAAAGTTTTTAAATTTCTATACTTACCCCTAGTTTTTATTCATTATTATTGTCCAGCTCGTCGTCCCATTCCTTCAGAGTGGTCGAACCTCCAAATCCGCCTGAAAACAAAAAAGTTATTAAGAAAAACGGTATTAGGAAAGTTGATGTAAGGGCTGTTTGCGTACATTGCGCAAACACTTTAATACTGAAAATCTTGTTACTATTCTCGTTCTTTTTGTTTTATTGGTAGTTTCAGCAAGGTTTTCCTATTTTTCACGTTTTTCAGATTTTTACATAGATCACCCGTACAACTTAAATTGACAAACACTTTCTTTGTGTATAACAATAACTTTATGTACTAAGGTGGTTTCATATTTTGATATAGATTATTAAAACTAACCGAGGGGCTTCTTACGAGACCCTAAACACCCCCCTAGCTTTTCATTTAGTTTCAGTTTTTCACAAAACATCCCTAGTAATACTTGTAAATCAGCGTAAAATCAAAAGTTTGTTCTAAAAGTTTTTAAATTTCTATACTTACCCCTAGTTTTTATTCATTATTATTGTCCAGCTCGTCGTCCCATTCCTTCAGAGTGGTCGAACCTCCAAATCCGCCTGAAAACAAAAAAGTTATTAAGAAAAACGGTATTAGGAAAGTTGATGTAAGGGCTGTTTGCGTACATTGCGCAAACACTTTAATACTGAAAATCTTGTTACTATTCTCGTTCTTTTTGTTTTATTGGTAGTTTCAGCAAGGTTTTCCTATTTTTCACGTTTTTCAGATTTTTACATAGATCACCCGTACAACTTAAATTGACAAACACTTTCTTTGTGTATAACAATAACTTTATGTACTAAGGTGGTTTCATATTTTGATATAGATTATTAAAACTAACCGAGGGGCTTCTTACGAGACCCTAAACACCCCCCTAGCTTTTCATTTAGTTTCAGTTTTTCACAAAACATCCCTAGTAATACTTGTAAATCAGCGTAAAATCAAAAGTTTGTTCTAAAAGTTTTTAAATTTCTATACTTACCCCTAGTTTTTATTCATTATTATTGTCCAGCTCGTCGTCCCATTCCTTCAGAGTGGTCGAACCTCCAAATCCGCCTGAAAACAAAAAAGTTATTAAGAAAAACGGTATTAGGAAAGTTGATGTAAGGGCTGTTTGCGTACATTGCGCAAACACTTTAATACTGAAAATCTTGTTACTATTCTCGTTCTTTTTGTTTTATTGGTAGTTTCAGCAAGGTTTTCCTATTTTTCACGTTTTTCAGATTTTTACATAGATCACCCGTACAACTTAAATTGACAAACACTTTCTTTGTGTATAACAATAACTTTATGTACTAAGGTGGTTTCATATTTTGATATAGATTATTAAAACTAACCGAGGGGCTTCTTACGAGACCCTAAACACCCCCCTAGCTTTTCATTTAGTTTCAGTTTTTCACAAAACATCCCTAGTAATACTTGTAAATCAGCGTAAAATCAAAAGTTTGTTCTAAAAGTTTTTAAATTTCTATACTTACCCCTAGTTTTTATTCATTATTATTGTCCAGCTCGTCGTCCCATTCCTTCAGAGTGGTCGAACCTCCAAATCCGCCTGAAAACAAAAAAGTTATTAAGAAAAACGGTATTAGGAAAGTTGATGTAAGGGCTGTTTGCGTACATTGCGCAAACACTTTAATACTGAAAATCTTGTTACTATTCTCGTTCTTTTTGTTTTATTGGTAGTTTCAGCAAGGTTTTCCTATTTTTCACGTTTTTCAGATTTTTACATAGATCACCCGTACAACTTAAATTGACAAACACTTTCTTTGTGTATAACAATAACTTTATGTACTAAGGTGGTTTCATATTTTGATATAGATTATTAAAACTAACCGAGGGGCTTCTTACGAGACCCTAAACACCCCCCTAGCTTTTCATTTAGTTTCAGTTTTTCACAAAACATCCCTAGTAATACTTGTAAATCAGCGTAAAATCAAAAGTTTGTTCTAAAAGTTTTTAAATTTCTATACTTACCCCTAGTTTTTATTCATTATTATTGTCCAGCTCGTCGTCCCATTCCTTCAGAGTGGTCGAACCTCCAAATCCGCCTGAAAACAAAAAAGTTATTAAGAAAAACGGTATTAGGAAAGTTGATGTAAGGGCTGTTTGCGTACATTGCGCAAACACTTTAATACTGAAAATCTTGTTACTATTCTCGTTCTTTTTGTTTTATTGGTAGTTTCAGCAAGGTTTTCCTATTTTTCACGTTTTTCAGATTTTTACATAGATCACCCGTACAACTTAAATTGACAAACACTTTCTTTGTGTATAACAATAACTTTATGTACTAAGGTGGTTTCATATTTTGATATAGATTATTAAAACTAACCGAGGGGCTTCTTACGAGACCCTAAACACCCCCCTAGCTTTTCATTTAGTTTCAGTTTTTCACAAAACATCCCTAGTAATACTTGTAAATCAGCGTAAAATCAAAAGTTTGTTCTAAAAGTTTTTAAATTTCTATACTTACCCCTAGTTTTTATTCATTATTATTGTCCAGCTCGTCGTCCCATTCCTTCAGAGTGGTCGAACCTCCAAATCCGCCTGAAAACAAAAAAGTTATTAAGAAAAACGGTATTAGGAAAGTTGATGTAAGGGCTGTTTGCGTACATTGCGCAAACACTTTAATACTGAAAATCTTGTTACTATTCTCGTTCTTTTTGTTTTATTGGTAGTTTCAGCAAGGTTTTCCTATTTTTCACGTTTTTCAGATTTTTACATAGATCACCCGTACAACTTAAATTGACAAACACTTTCTTTGTGTATAACAATAACTTTATGTACTAAGGTGGTTTCATATTTTGATATAGATTATTAAAACTAACCGAGGGGCTTCTTACGAGACCCTAAACACCCCCCTAGCTTTTCATTTAGTTTCAGTTTTTCACAAAACATCCCTAGTAATACTTGTAAATCAGCGTAAAATCAAAAGTTTGTTCTAAAAGTTTTTAAATTTCTATACTTACCCCTAGTTTTTATTCATTATTATTGTCCAGCTCGTCGTCCCATTCCTTCAGAGTGGTCGAACCTCCAAATCCGCCTGAAAACAAAAAAGTTATTAAGAAAAACGGTATTAGGAAAGTTGATGTAAGGGCTGTTTGCGTACATTGCGCAAACACTTTAATACTGAAAATCTTGTTACTATTCTCGTTCTTTTTGTTTTATTGGTAGTTTCAGCAAGGTTTTCCTATTTTTCACGTTTTTCAGATTTTTACATAGATCACCCGTACAACTTAAATTGACAAACACTTTCTTTGTGTATAACAATAACTTTATGTACTAAGGTGGTTTCATATTTTGATATAGATTATTAAAACTAACCGAGGGGCTTCTTACGAGACCCTAAACACCCCCCTAGCTTTTCATTTAGTTTCAGTTTTTCACAAAACATCCCTAGTAATACTTGTAAATCAGCGTAAAATCAAAAGTTTGTTCTAAAAGTTTTTAAATTTCTATACTTACCCCTAGTTTTTATTCATTATTATTGTCCAGCTCGTCGTCCCATTCCTTCAGAGTGGTCGAACCTCCAAATCCGCCTGAAAACAAAAAAGTTATTAAGAAAAACGGTATTAGGAAAGTTGATGTAAGGGCTGTTTGCGTACATTGCGCAAACACTTTAATACTGAAAATCTTGTTACTATTCTCGTTCTTTTTGTTTTATTGGTAGTTTCAGCAAGGTTTTCCTATTTTTCACGTTTTTCAGATTTTTACATAGATCACCCGTACAACTTAAATTGACAAACACTTTCTTTGTGTATAACAATAACTTTATGTACTAAGGTGGTTTCATATTTTGATATAGATTATTAAAACTAACCGAGGGGCTTCTTACGAGACCCTAAACACCCCCCTAGCTTTTCATTTAGTTTCAGTTTTTCACAAAACATCCCTAGTAATACTTGTAAATCAGCGTAAAATCAAAAGTTTGTTCTAAAAGTTTTTAAATTTCTATACTTACCCCTAGTTTTTATTCATTATTATTGTCCAGCTCGTCGTCCCATTCCTTCAGAGTGGTCGAACCTCCAAATCCGCCTGAAAACAAAAAAGTTATTAAGAAAAACGGTATTAGGAAAGTTGATGTAAGGGCTGTTTGCGTACATTGCGCAAACACTTTAATACTGAAAATCTTGTTACTATTCTCGTTCTTTTTGTTTTATTGGTAGTTTCAGCAAGGTTTTCCTATTTTTCACGTTTTTCAGATTTTTACATAGATCACCCGTACAACTTAAATTGACAAACACTTTCTTTGTGTATAACAATAACTTTATGTACTAAGGTGGTTTCATATTTTGATATAGATTATTAAAACTAACCGAGGGGCTTCTTACGAGACCCTAAACACCCCCCTAGCTTTTCATTTAGTTTCAGTTTTTCACAAAACATCCCTAGTAATACTTGTAAATCAGCGTAAAATCAAAAGTTTGTTCTAAAAGTTTTTAAATTTCTATACTTACCCCTAGTTTTTATTCATTATTATTGTCCAGCTCGTCGTCCCATTCCTTCAGAGTGGTCGAACCTCCAAATCCGCCTGAAAACAAAAAAGTTATTAAGAAAAACGGTATTAGGAAAGTTGATGTAAGGGCTGTTTGCGTACATTGCGCAAACACTTTAATACTGAAAATCTTGTTACTATTCTCGTTCTTTTTGTTTTATTGGTAGTTTCAGCAAGGTTTTCCTATTTTTCACGTTTTTCAGATTTTTACATAGATCACCCGTACAACTTAAATTGACAAACACTTTCTTTGTGTATAACAATAACTTTATGTACTAAGGTGGTTTCATATTTTGATATAGATTATTAAAACTAACCGAGGGGCTTCTTACGAGACCCTAAACACCCCCCTAGCTTTTCATTTAGTTTCAGTTTTTCACAAAACATCCCTAGTAATACTTGTAAATCAGCGTAAAATCAAAAGTTTGTTCTAAAAGTTTTTAAATTTCTATACTTACCCCTAGTTTTTATTCATTATTATTGTCCAGCTCGTCGTCCCATTCCTTCAGAGTGGTCGAACCTCCAAATCCGCCTGAAAACAAAAAAGTTATTAAGAAAAACGGTATTAGGAAAGTTGATGTAAGGGCTGTTTGCGTACATTGCGCAAACACTTTAATACTGAAAATCTTGTTACTATTCTCGTTCTTTTTGTTTTATTGGTAGTTTCAGCAAGGTTTTCCTATTTTTCACGTTTTTCAGATTTTTACATAGATCACCCGTACAACTTAAATTGACAAACACTTTCTTTGTGTATAACAATAACTTTATGTACTAAGGTGGTTTCATATTTTGATATAGATTATTAAAACTAACCGAGGGGCTTCTTACGAGACCCTAAACACCCCCCTAGCTTTTCATTTAGTTTCAGTTTTTCACAAAACATCCCTAGTAATACTTGTAAATCAGCGTAAAATCAAAAGTTTGTTCTAAAAGTTTTTAAATTTCTATACTTACCCCTAGTTTTTATTCATTATTATTGTCCAGCTCGTCGTCCCATTCCTTCAGAGTGGTCGAACCTCCAAATCCGCCTGAAAACAAAAAAGTTATTAAGAAAAACGGTATTAGGAAAGTTGATGTAAGGGCTGTTTGCGTACATTGCGCAAACACTTTAATACTGAAAATCTTGTTACTATTCTCGTTCTTTTTGTTTTATTGGTAGTTTCAGCAAGGTTTTCCTATTTTTCACGTTTTTCAGATTTTTACATAGATCACCCGTACAACTTAAATTGACAAACACTTTCTTTGTGTATAACAATAACTTTATGTACTAAGGTGGTTTCATATTTTGATATAGATTATTAAAACTAACCGAGGGGCTTCTTACGAGACCCTAAACACCCCCCTAGCTTTTCATTTAGTTTCAGTTTTTCACAAAACATCCCTAGTAATACTTGTAAATCAGCGTAAAATCAAAAGTTTGTTCTAAAAGTTTTTAAATTTCTATACTTACCCCTAGTTTTTATTCATTATTATTGTCCAGCTCGTCGTCCCATTCCTTCAGAGTGGTCGAACCTCCAAATCCGCCTGAAAACAAAAAAGTTATTAAGAAAAACGGTATTAGGAAAGTTGATGTAAGGGCTGTTTGCGTACATTGCGCAAACACTTTAATACTGAAAATCTTGTTACTATTCTCGTTCTTTTTGTTTTATTGGTAGTTTCAGCAAGGTTTTCCTATTTTTCACGTTTTTCAGATTTTTACATAGATCACCCGTACAACTTAAATTGACAAACACTTTCTTTGTGTATAACAATAACTTTATGTACTAAGGTGGTTTCATATTTTGATATAGATTATTAAAACTAACCGAGGGGCTTCTTACGAGACCCTAAACACCCCCCTAGCTTTTCATTTAGTTTCAGTTTTTCACAAAACATCCCTAGTAATACTTGTAAATCAGCGTAAAATCAAAAGTTTGTTCTAAAAGTTTTTAAATTTCTATACTTACCCCTAGTTTTTATTCATTATTATTGTCCAGCTCGTCGTCCCATTCCTTCAGAGTGGTCGAACCTCCAAATCCGCCTGAAAACAAAAAAGTTATTAAGAAAAACGGTATTAGGAAAGTTGATGTAAGGGCTGTTTGCGTACATTGCGCAAACACTTTAATACTGAAAATCTTGTTACTATTCTCGTTCTTTTTGTTTTATTGGTAGTTTCAGCAAGGTTTTCCTATTTTTCACGTTTTTCAGATTTTTACATAGATCACCCGTACAACTTAAATTGACAAACACTTTCTTTGTGTATAACAATAACTTTATGTACTAAGGTGGTTTCATATTTTGATATAGATTATTAAAACTAACCGAGGGGCTTCTTACGAGACCCTAAACACCCCCCTAGCTTTTCATTTAGTTTCAGTTTTTCACAAAACATCCCTAGTAATACTTGTAAATCAGCGTAAAATCAAAAGTTTGTTCTAAAAGTTTTTAAATTTCTATACTTACCCCTAGTTTTTATTCATTATTATTGTCCAGCTCGTCGTCCCATTCCTTCAGAGTGGTCGAACCTCCAAATCCGCCTGAAAACAAAAAAGTTATTAAGAAAAACGGTATTAGGAAAGTTGATGTAAGGGCTGTTTGCGTACATTGCGCAAACACTTTAATACTGAAAATCTTGTTACTATTCTCGTTCTTTTTGTTTTATTGGTAGTTTCAGCAAGGTTTTCCTATTTTTCACGTTTTTCAGATTTTTACATAGATCACCCGTACAACTTAAATTGACAAACACTTTCTTTGTGTATAACAATAACTTTATGTACTAAGGTGGTTTCATATTTTGATATAGATTATTAAAACTAACCGAGGGGCTTCTTACGAGACCCTAAACACCCCCCTAGCTTTTCATTTAGTTTCAGTTTTTCACAAAACATCCCTAGTAATACTTGTAAATCAGCGTAAAATCAAAAGTTTGTTCTAAAAGTTTTTAAATTTCTATACTTACCCCTAGTTTTTATTCATTATTATTGTCCAGCTCGTCGTCCCATTCCTTCAGAGTGGTCGAACCTCCAAATCCGCCTGAAAACAAAAAAGTTATTAAGAAAAACGGTATTAGGAAAGTTGATGTAAGGGCTGTTTGCGTACATTGCGCAAACACTTTAATACTGAAAATCTTGTTACTATTCTCGTTCTTTTTGTTTTATTGGTAGTTTCAGCAAGGTTTTCCTATTTTTCACGTTTTTCAGATTTTTACATAGATCACCCGTACAACTTAAATTGACAAACACTTTCTTTGTGTATAACAATAACTTTATGTACTAAGGTGGTTTCATATTTTGATATAGATTATTAAAACTAACCGAGGGGCTTCTTACGAGACCCTAAACACCCCCCTAGCTTTTCATTTAGTTTCAGTTTTTCACAAAACATCCCTAGTAATACTTGTAAATCAGCGTAAAATCAAAAGTTTGTTCTAAAAGTTTTTAAATTTCTATACTTACCCCTAGTTTTTATTCATTATTATTGTCCAGCTCGTCGTCCCATTCCTTCAGAGTGGTCGAACCTCCAAATCCGCCTGAAAACAAAAAAGTTATTAAGAAAAACGGTATTAGGAAAGTTGATGTAAGGGCTGTTTGCGTACATTGCGCAAACACTTTAATACTGAAAATCTTGTTACTATTCTCGTTCTTTTTGTTTTATTGGTAGTTTCAGCAAGGTTTTCCTATTTTTCACGTTTTTCAGATTTTTACATAGATCACCCGTACAACTTAAATTGACAAACACTTTCTTTGTGTATAACAATAACTTTATGTACTAAGGTGGTTTCATATTTTGATATAGATTATTAAAACTAACCGAGGGGCTTCTTACGAGACCCTAAACACCCCCCTAGCTTTTCATTTAGTTTCAGTTTTTCACAAAACATCCCTAGTAATACTTGTAAATCAGCGTAAAATCAAAAGTTTGTTCTAAAAGTTTTTAAATTTCTATACTTACCCCTAGTTTTTATTCATTATTATTGTCCAGCTCGTCGTCCCATTCCTTCAGAGTGGTCGAACCTCCAAATCCGCCTGAAAACAAAAAAGTTATTAAGAAAAACGGTATTAGGAAAGTTGATGTAAGGGCTGTTTGCGTACATTGCGCAAACACTTTAATACTGAAAATCTTGTTACTATTCTCGTTCTTTTTGTTTTATTGGTAGTTTCAGCAAGGTTTTCCTATTTTTCACGTTTTTCAGATTTTTACATAGATCACCCGTACAACTTAAATTGACAAACACTTTCTTTGTGTATAACAATAACTTTATGTACTAAGGTGGTTTCATATTTTGATATAGATTATTAAAACTAACCGAGGGGCTTCTTACGAGACCCTAAACACCCCCCTAGCTTTTCATTTAGTTTCAGTTTTTCACAAAACATCCCTAGTAATACTTGTAAATCAGCGTAAAATCAAAAGTTTGTTCTAAAAGTTTTTAAATTTCTATACTTACCCCTAGTTTTTATTCATTATTATTGTCCAGCTCGTCGTCCCATTCCTTCAGAGTGGTCGAACCTCCAAATCCGCCTGAAAACAAAAAAGTTATTAAGAAAAACGGTATTAGGAAAGTTGATGTAAGGGCTGTTTGCGTACATTGCGCAAACACTTTAATACTGAAAATCTTGTTACTATTCTCGTTCTTTTTGTTTTATTGGTAGTTTCAGCAAGGTTTTCCTATTTTTCACGTTTTTCAGATTTTTACATAGATCACCCGTACAACTTAAATTGACAAACACTTTCTTTGTGTATAACAATAACTTTATGTACTAAGGTGGTTTCATATTTTGATATAGATTATTAAAACTAACCGAGGGGCTTCTTACGAGACCCTAAACACCCCCCTAGCTTTTCATTTAGTTTCAGTTTTTCACAAAACATCCCTAGTAATACTTGTAAATCAGCGTAAAATCAAAAGTTTGTTCTAAAAGTTTTTAAATTTCTATACTTACCCCTAGTTTTTATTCATTATTATTGTCCAGCTCGTCGTCCCATTCCTTCAGAGTGGTCGAACCTCCAAATCCGCCTGAAAACAAAAAAGTTATTAAGAAAAACGGTATTAGGAAAGTTGATGTAAGGGCTGTTTGCGTACATTGCGCAAACACTTTAATACTGAAAATCTTGTTACTATTCTCGTTCTTTTTGTTTTATTGGTAGTTTCAGCAAGGTTTTCCTATTTTTCACGTTTTTCAGATTTTTATGACTTTGCAAAGTATGGAAGTGATTGAGATTGGTCGATAGTTGACAGGATCAGCACGGCTTCCCTTCTTCGGTACTGGTTGTACGTTAGCCAGCTTCCAGGATTTGGGGACTTTACCAGATTCCAAAGAGAGTCTATAGAGACGCGTCAAAACGGGAGACAACTCAGCTGCGCAGCGTTTCAACACCACTGCAGGAATACCGTCTGGACCGCTAGCCTTATTCTCGTCTAGGTGCAGCAAGCACTTAAGAACCTCCTTTTGGCGAATATGAACGGTACCCATTGTAGGACCGAACTGAGGTAATTGGGGTGGGATTTTACCTTGGCTATCTAGACGAGAATTTTCCGCAAAGATACTGGCAAATAAATCCGCCTTTTCCTTAGCGGTGTGGGCCAGAGAACCGTCAGGTTTCCGCAGAGGCGGCAGCGAAGGGCGACAAAAGTTCGTTTCGACCGACTTGGCGAGGGACCAGAAAGCTTTACTTCCCGAGGGGTATGAGGCTATTCTGTCTCCGATACAGCCTATGTGGGCGAAACGAGCTCTCTTGATCACCTTTTTGCAGGACTTGGCGGCAGCATTGTACCTCTTTTTGTGTTCATGCGAATCCACGGCTTTGCTTCTGCGAGCGGTTGCCCAGGCTTTGTACGCTTCTCGCTTACGCTTTTCAGCGGAAAAGCATTCAGCACTAAACCATGGGCGAGCTTTGGTTTCAAGGGATAGATCAGCGTAGGGAATGAAGAACTCCATTGCTTGACCTATCACACTTGAGACTGCATCAGCGCAGCACGATGGATCGGTTGATGTAAAACAAGCTTGCCGCCACGGATAAGATGCGAAGAAATGTCGCATTTCATCCCAATCTGCCGACTTGTAACGCCATACTCGCCTAGAACCACTTGGTCGGGTGTCAGGTGGCGAGTACTGCGATACAGATTTCACCAGACAGTGATCGGATGTCCCTAAGGGTGCAGTGACGGACACCGAATATCTGTCCGGATCGGTTGTCAGCAGAAGGTCCAGGCAGTAAGCAGTGTGGCCAGCAACGTCTGGTATGCGCGTAGGCTCGTCAACAAGCTGAGAGAGGCCATGAGTGAGCGAAAACTTAAAAGCCTCTCTACCAGCATGGTCAGTGTCCTGAAACGGGTATAACCACTGTCCGTGGTGTGCGTTAAAATCCCCCAGGAACACCAACTGCGCTGTGGGAAAACGTTGCTGAACCTTGTCCGCTGTACTGCTGAGATAGTCCATAAGCCTCGTTGTCTCCCGATCTCCGCTGTGTGACCGATAAATACCAGCGTATACCATTTGGTCTAGGCCGGTATCTATGTGAACCCACATAACTGAAAGGTCCGGCACTTCTAAGTAACGGAGACGCTGACAACAGATCTTGTCACTGGCATACATGCACACCCCGGCGTGCGGGTGGAATTTGGACTCCAGGATGTAACCTGGGTAACAAAGGTATGCCGAGTCTGACGGATCACAGATCTGCGTCTCCGTTAGGAAGAGTAGGTGGGGTCTCTCCGTCTCGAGGTGGTGGTGGACATCATTGAGATTGGAGTGCACTCCTCGGATGTTACAGAAGTGCACTTTAAACGAGAGGAAGTGCAACCGCTGTGTTACCTTACTCTTCTTTGGACCTTTCATTAGATTTGGAGTGGAGTGAATAGGGAGGAGAACAGAAGTTGAGTGAAGCGCTGCAAATGGAACCAAGCAACTCGATAGGGGTGACGCACCATTGGGAAACTCGCTTGGAGACTGCGGGGACGCCCGAACCCCCCCGAGTTCGCCATCGGGTCCTCTCAAACCGGTCGCCAACCGGCACGATGGAGCCTCCCGGGATTTTTCGCGAGGTGGCGGGGCAGCCTTTTGCATGTGGCTGGCATGCTACTTGGGCCCCCTACTACCTGCGGTCGGCCAGCGGTGCACCGTGCTTCGGATCCCGCTACCCTCCAAAACGAGTTACCCGGTGAGTCATTATCCTACGAGTTGTAAACAGTTCTCCGATGCAGCACGATTACTCAGACCTATCCTCCTCAATGGCTACACTAGACATCATGCCGGAACGCAACTAGGTTACTTGGCGGCATGGTTTTGTCTAGTGGGTGGTGACAAGCCACGGCCGAAGCCTACCACCAGATTTTACTGCTCGTTTAGCACCACCCAGGGACCACGTACAAGGCATCGAGGGCTAAACCTTGCGGACGCGAGCAGTTTCCAGTCCCCAAAATTTCTATACTTACCCCTAGTTTTTATTCATTATTATTGTCCAGCTCGTCGTCCCATTCCTTCAGAGTGGTCGAACCTCCAAATCCGCCTGAAAACAAAAAAGTTATTAAGAAAAACGGTATTAGGAAAGTTGATGTAAGGGCTGTTTGCGTACATTGCGCAAACACTTTAATACTGAAAATCTTGTTACTATTCTCGTTCTTTTTGTTTTATTGGTAGTTTCAGCAAGGTTTTCCTATTTTTCACGTTTTTCAGATTTTTACATAGATCACCCGTACAACTTAAATTGACAAACACTTTCTTTGTGTATAACAATAACTTTATGTACTAAGGTGGTTTCATATTTTGATATAGATTATTAAAACTAACCGAGGGGCTTCTTACGAGACCCTAAACACCCCCCTAGCTTTTCATTTAGTTTCAGTTTTTCACAAAACATCCCTAGTAATACTTGTAAATCAGCGTAAAATCAAAAGTTTGTTCTAAAAGTTTTTAAATTTCTATACTTACCCCTAGTTTTTATTCATTATTATTGTCCAGCTCGTCGTCCCATTCCTTCAGAGTGGTCGAACCTCCAAATCCGCCTGAAAACAAAAAAGTTATTAAGAAAAACGGTATTAGGAAAGTTGATGTAAGGGCTGTTTGCGTACATTGCGCAAACACTTTAATACTGAAAATCTTGTTACTATTCTCGTTCTTTTTGTTTTATTGGTAGTTTCAGCAAGGTTTTCCTATTTTTCACGTTTTTCAGATTTTTACATAGATCACCCGTACAACTTAAATTGACAAACACTTTCTTTGTGTATAACAATAACTTTATGTACTAAGGTGGTTTCATATTTTGATATAGATTATTAAAACTAACCGAGGGGCTTCTTACGAGACCCTAAACACCCCCCTAGCTTTTCATTTAGTTTCAGTTTTTCACAAAACATCCCTAGTAATACTTGTAAATCAGCGTAAAATCAAAAGTTTGTTCTAAAAGTTTTTAAATTTCTACACTTACCCCTAGTTTTTATTCATTATTATTGTCCAGCTCGTCGTCCCATTCCTTCAGAGTGGTCGAACCTCCAAATCCGCCTGAAAACAAAAAAGTTATTAAGAAAAACGGTATTAGGAAAGTTGATGTAAGGGCTGTTTGCGTACATTGCGCAAACACTTTAATACTGAAAATCTTGTTACTATTCTCGTTCTTTTTGTTTTATTGGTAGTTTCAGCAAGGTTTTCCTATTTTTCACGTTTTTCAGATTTTTACATAGATCACCCGTACAACTTAAATTGACAAACACTTTCTTTGTGTATAACAATAACTTTATGTACTAAGGTGGTTTCATATTTTGATATAGATTATTAAAACTAACCGAGGGGCTTCTTACGAGACCCTAAACACCCCCCTAGCTTTTCATTTAGTTTCAGTTTTTCACAAAACATCCCTAGTAATACTTGTAAATCAGCGTAAAATCAAAAGTTTGTTCTAAAAGTTTTTAAATTTCTATACTTACCCCTAGTTTTTATTCATTATTATTGTCCAGCTCGTCGTCCCATTCCTTCAGAGTGGTCGAACCTCCAAATCCGCCTGAAAACAAAAAAGTTATTAAGAAAAACGGTATTAGGAAAGTTGATGTAAGGGCTGTTTGCGTACATTGCGCAAACACTTTAATACTGAAAATCTTGTTACTATTCTCGTTCTTTTTGTTTTATTGGTAGTTTCAGCAAGGTTTTCCTATTTTTCACGTTTTTCAGATTTTTACATAGATCACCCGTACAACTTAAATTGACAAACACTTTCTTTGTGTATAACAATAACTTTATGTACTAAGGTGGTTTCATATTTTGATATAGATTATTAAAACTAACCGAGGGGCTTCTTACGAGACCCTAAACACCCCCCTAGCTTTTCATTTAGTTTCAGTTTTTCACAAAACATCCCTAGTAATACTTGTAAATCAGCGTAAAATCAAAAGTTTGTTCTAAAAGTTTTTAAATTTCTATACTTACCCCTAGTTTTTATTCATTATTATTGTCCAGCTCGTCGTCCCATTCCTTCAGAGTGGTCGAACCTCCAAATCCGCCTGAAAACAAAAAAGTTATTAAGAAAAACGGTATTAGGAAAGTTGATGTAAGGGCTGTTTGCGTACATTGCGCAAACACTTTAATACTGAAAATCTTGTTACTATTCTCGTTCTTTTTGTTTTATTGGTAGTTTCAGCAAGGTTTTCCTATTTTTCACGTTTTTCAGATTTTTACATAGATCACCCGTACAACTTAAATTGACAAACACTTTCTTTGTGTATAACAATAACTTTATGTACTAAGGTGGTTTCATATTTTGATATAGATTATTAAAACTAACCGAGGGGCTTCTTACGAGACCCTAAACACCCCCCTAGCTTTTCATTTAGTTTCAGTTTTTCACAAAACATCCCTAGTAATACTTGTAAATCAGCGTAAAATCAAAAGTTTGTTCTAAAAGTTTTTAAATTTCTACACTTACCCCTAGTTTTTATTCATTATTATTGTCCAGCTCGTCGTCCCATTCCTTCAGAGTGGTCGAACCTCCAAATCCGCCTGAAAACAAAAAAGTTATTAAGAAAAACGGTATTAGGAAAGTTGATGTAAGGGCTGTTTGCGTACATTGCGCAAACACTTTAATACTGAAAATCTTGTTACTATTCTCGTTCTTTTTGTTTTATTGGTAGTTTCAGCAAGGTTTTCCTATTTTTCACGTTTTTCAGATTTTTACATAGATCACCCGTACAACTTAAATTGACAAACACTTTCTTTGTGTATAACAATAACTTTATGTACTAAGGTGGTTTCATATTTTGATATAGATTATTAAAACTAACCGAGGGGCTTCTTACGAGACCCTAAACACCCCCCTAGCTTTTCATTTAGTTTCAGTTTTTCACAAAACATCCCTAGTAATACTTGTAAATCAGCGTAAAATCAAAAGTTTGTTCTAAAAGTTTTTAAATTTCTATACTTACCCCTAGTTTTTATTCATTATTATTGTCCAGCTCGTCGTCCCATTCCTTCAGAGTGGTCGAACCTCCAAATCCGCCTGAAAACAAAAAAGTTATTAAGAAAAACGGTATTAGGAAAGTTGATGTAAGGGCTGTTTGCGTACATTGCGCAAACACTTTAATACTGAAAATCTTGTTACTATTCTCGTTCTTTTTGTTTTATTGGTAGTTTCAGCAAGGTTTTCCTATTTTTCACGTTTTTCAGATTTTTACATAGATCACCCGTACAACTTAAATTGACAAACACTTTCTTTGTGTATAACAATAACTTTATGTACTAAGGTGGTTTCATATTTTGATATAGATTATTAAAACTAACCGAGGGGCTTCTTACGAGACCCTAAACACCCCCCTAGCTTTTCATTTAGTTTCAGTTTTTCACAAAACATCCCTAGTAATACTTGTAAATCAGCGTAAAATCAAAAGTTTGTTCTAAAAGTTTTTAAATTTCTATACTTACCCCTAGTTTTTATTCATTATTATTGTCCAGCTCGTCGTCCCATTCCTTCAGAGTGGTCGAACCTCCAAATCCGCCTGAAAACAAAAAAGTTATTAAGAAAAACGGTATTAGGAAAGTTGATGTAAGGGCTGTTTGCGTACATTGCGCAAACACTTTAATACTGAAAATCTTGTTACTATTCTCGTTCTTTTTGTTTTATTGGTAGTTTCAGCAAGGTTTTCCTATTTTTCACGTTTTTCAGATTTTTACATAGATCACCCGTACAACTTAAATTGACAAACACTTTCTTTGTGTATAACAATAACTTTATGTACTAAGGTGGTTTCATATTTTGATATAGATTATTAAAACTAACCGAGGGGCTTCTTACGAGACCCTAAACACCCCCCTAGCTTTTCATTTAGTTTCAGTTTTTCACAAAACATCCCTAGTAATACTTGTAAATCAGCGTAAAATCAAAAGTTTGTTCTAAAAGTTTTTAAATTTCTATACTTACCCCTAGTTTTTATTCATTATTATTGTCCAGCTCGTCGTCCCATTCCTTCAGAGTGGTCGAACCTCCAAATCCGCCTGAAAACAAAAAAGTTATTAAGAAAAACGGTATTAGGAAAGTTGATGTAAGGGCTGTTTGCGTACATTGCGCAAACACTTTAATACTGAAAATCTTGTTACTATTCTCGTTCTTTTTGTTTTATTGGTAGTTTCAGCAAGGTTTTCCTATTTTTCACGTTTTTCAGATTTTTACATAGATCACCCGTACAACTTAAATTGACAAACACTTTCTTTGTGTATAACAATAACTTTATGTACTAAGGTGGTTTCATATTTTGATATAGATTATTAAAACTAACCGAGGGGCTTCTTACGAGACCCTAAACACCCCCCTAGCTTTTCATTTAGTTTCAGTTTTTCACAAAACATCCCTAGTAATACTTGTAAATCAGCGTAAAATCAAAAGTTTGTTCTAAAAGTTTTTAAATTTCTATACTTACCCCTAGTTTTTATTCATTATTATTGTCCAGCTCGTCGTCCCATTCCTTCAGAGTGGTCGAACCTCCAAATCCGCCTGAAAACAAAAAAGTTATTAAGAAAAACGGTATTAGGAAAGTTGATGTAAGGGCTGTTTGCGTACATTGCGCAAACACTTTAATACTGAAAATCTTGTTACTATTCTCGTTCTTTTTGTTTTATTGGTAGTTTCAGCAAGGTTTTCCTATTTTTCACGTTTTTCAGATTTTTACATAGATCACCCGTACAACTTAAATTGACAAACACTTTCTTTGTGTATAACAATAACTTTATGTACTAAGGTGGTTTCATATTTTGATATAGATTATTAAAACTAACCGAGGGGCTTCTTACGAGACCCTAAACACCCCCCTAGCTTTTCATTTAGTTTCAGTTTTTCACAAAACATCCCTAGTAATACTTGTAAATCAGCGTAAAATCAAAAGTTTGTTCTAAAAGTTTTTAAATTTCTATACTTACCCCTAGTTTTTATTCATTATTATTGTCCAGCTCGTCGTCCCATTCCTTCAGAGTGGTCGAACCTCCAAATCCGCCTGAAAACAAAAAAGTTATTAAGAAAAACGGTATTAGGAAAGTTGATGTAAGGGCTGTTTGCGTACATTGCGCAAACACTTTAATACTGAAAATCTTGTTACTATTCTCGTTCTTTTTGTTTTATTGGTAGTTTCAGCAAGGTTTTCCTATTTTTCACGTTTTTCAGATTTTTACATAGATCACCCGTACAACTTAAATTGACAAACACTTTCTTTGTGTATAACAATAACTTTATGTACTAAGGTGGTTTCATATTTTGATATAGATTATTAAAACTAACCGAGGGGCTTCTTACGAGACCCTAAACACCCCCCTAGCTTTTCATTTAGTTTCAGTTTTTCACAAAACATCCCTAGTAATACTTGTAAATCAGCGTAAAATCAAAAGTTTGTTCTAAAAGTTTTTAAATTTCTATACTTACCCCTAGTTTTTATTCATTATTATTGTCCAGCTCGTCGTCCCATTCCTTCAGAGTGGTCGAACCTCCAAATCCGCCTGAAAACAAAAAAGTTATTAAGAAAAACGGTATTAGGAAAGTTGATGTAAGGGCTGTTTGCGTACATTGCGCAAACACTTTAATACTGAAAATCTTGTTACTATTCTCGTTCTTTTTGTTTTATTGGTAGTTTCAGCAAGGTTTTCCTATTTTTCACGTTTTTCAGATTTTTACATAGATCACCCGTACAACTTAAATTGACAAACACTTTCTTTGTGTATAACAATAACTTTATGTACTAAGGTGGTTTCATATTTTGATATAGATTATTAAAACTAACCGAGGGGCTTCTTACGAGACCCTAAACACCCCCCTAGCTTTTCATTTAGTTTCAGTTTTTCACAAAACATCCCTAGTAATACTTGTAAATCAGCGTAAAATCAAAAGTTTGTTCTAAAAGTTTTTAAATTTCTATACTTACCCCTAGTTTTTATTCATTATTATTGTCCAGCTTGTCGTCCCATTCCTTCAGAGTGGTCGAACCTCCAAATCCGCCTGAAAACAAAAAAGTTATTAAGAAAAACGGTATTAGGAAAGTTGATGTAAGGGCTGTTTGCGTACATTGCGCAAACACTTTAATACTGAAAATCTTGTTACTATAATAATAATAATAATAATAAAACTTTATTTACTTACAAAAGAAAAACAAATGAAAACACAAAATTAAATAGATTTAACAAATAGGTCATGTAAGCAAAAAGGCCCGGACTCAGCATAATGTTGAATACCGAAACTAGGTTCAGTAACAACGCTGTTATTCTGTCAGAGCCTAAACAGAAGATAATTCCGCCTCACAAATTGTAAACTAATGATAGATAAGTTAAAAAACATACAAAATAAAATATAATATTAAATTACAAATAAAACATTCAAAACCAAAAAGAAACCTATCATGCAATAATATATGTTCAAACAAAGCAACAACTATACACTGTAAAAATAAAAATAAAATAAAAAAGTAAGTTAAATCATTAAGCAATAAGAGAAATAAATAAAACAAAAAATCACTTAGACAAAGAGTCGCCATAACTCAGACACCCCGCCACTTTTTGTTGGTTCAATAAAAAGTCTTTAAATAATTTCTTAAATGTACTTAAATTGTTTGCATTACAAATCGGTGGTGGGATATTGTTCCAGCATTTGGTGGCATGGTATCTGAAACTACCGCGAAAAGCAGCAGTTCTGTGTTCTGGTATCAAGAGTTCCTTTACACATGTTCTAAGCCCAAAACGCTTATGAGATGATCTCCACGACAGCTTCCTAAACAAATAAAATGGCAATTGGTTTTTGATAACCCCAAACAACATTGAAGCATATAGATAAATTTGTCTGTTTCGCATATTCAAAATATTTCCATGGTCAAGAAATGGCGTAACGTGGGTCCGTGGAGGAATTTTATAGCAGAAGCGTGCGCACGCATTCTGCACTCTTTGTATGAGGTTCTGTGTTCTTCCCAGTAAGCAAGGACCATAAACATTTACGCAGTAACTTAGCCTGGAGAGTATTAGACTGTCACATAACCTGATTCTTAAGTCAGTTTTGATAAACTCTCGCACCCCGTAAAGGACCTTAAGTCGGTAGAAACATCCGCGAACGACCTCCACCACGTGGTTCTCAAATGTTAAGCCGCTGTCTACATTAACACCAAGATTACGTGCCTGCTCCACTCGGTCTATGTTTACTCCCATTATAGAGATGCTGGGTAATGGATTAATATTGTTATACGAGATAACGTGATTTTTCGAGCCAAGTACCATAAATTTGGTTTTATTTGGGTTAATCACTAAGCAGTTTTCTGCTGACCAACGAGATACCTGATCAAGATCATGATTTAGCTTAGAAATCGCATCAGGAACGTCACTCGGCTTAGAAGAGATGTATAACTGCAGATCATCCGCGTACAGGTGAAACTTACTATATTGAATAACGCTGGGAAGATCTGCAGTATATAAGATGAAGAGAAGAGGGCCCAGAATAGAGCCTTGAGGTACGCCTCTCTCCACAGGTGTCACCCGTGAAAATGACGTCCGCCCATCCTGACTATCAACTGATACCACTTGTGATCTACCGGTCATATAGCTGGCCAGCCAAGTAATGGTTGTGTTATCAAACCCATAGTAAGCAAGCTTAGATAGTAGAAGGTCAATATTAATACAGTCAAATGCCCTGGAGTAGTCGAGGAGAGTCAATATTGTCACCAGGCCCCTGTCACGAGAGTATAAAACATTATCAACAACATCAACAAGGGCAGTAGCAGTACTGTGACCCTTCCTAAAACCCGATTGTAATTCAGGTAAGATATTATTTTGCTCACAATATCGAACTACTTGATCATAGACTACCCTTTCAAGTATTTTCGACAAAAAACATAGGATGCTAATTGGACGAATATCTTTGAAGCTGCTTGGTGAACTATTTTTGGGTATGGGACGGATTATTGCGGTTTTCCAAAGAGTTGGAAAGCAACATGTATACATAGATTTGTTAACGATAGTTAATGATTAAACGAACTTACCTGTACGTGAAGTTCAATCATAATTATGCCAGCGCCGAGTCCGAAGAGATTAGTACCTAAGGAAAGTGAATATTTATTTTCTTACACATGTAGTTGCAGATAGGCAACACCACTCTTGCACATAGTTTAGAGTATTTTTTTTTGTGTTGGCAACCCTGTCTTTAGCCCTGCCATACCTTTGCGTTGCTTCTCATATAGTTTAGAGCATGATCCTTTTTATCCATTGATGTGTTGCCCGGAAATAAGTAGATCAAGGGTGAATGTCAATAGATCATTGGGAGGGAGGGAGTACGTACTAATCTCTTCGGACTCGGCGCTGGCATAATTATGATTGAACTTCACGTACAGGTAAGTTCGTTTAATCATTAATTATACCAGCGCCGAGTCCTCGAGATTAGTACCTAAGGAAAGTGAATATTTATTTTCTTACACATGTAGACTTTGAGAGCTTAATCGGGCAAGGCATCAATGAGTTGAATAATAAAATATTTTAAACAATCAATAATAAGCTTTGTTTGTTGTACTGGTTTCTCTGTATAGGTACAGTTTGTGAAATTATTACAGTAATATAATACACAATTACAAATATATAATAACTTAAATGTGACTTTATTCTTATTTATATACCTATTTATAATAATGACAATGTTTATAATTAATACTTATTTACCTAATCGATAATTTCCAATTACAGATTCAGCCAGGGCCGTATCATCGTCATTGTTATCAATGACCTCCCTTTGATAAAATCTGGCAGATGTAGCCGAGTTTCGACTCCATCCCGCTGTTTTACGAATAGTATCTAAGCTAACACTAAGAGCGTGAGCGCGCGACGCAGCGGCATGTCGCGTGCTATGCGCACTAAAAATGTCAGTGTCAAACCCACACTCGCACAGTGTACTCTTTATCCAACGGCTCATAGTTTGAGTACCGATTGGATTGTATGGTCTTCTTACTCCTATAAATAGGTCATCGGAAGTCCTCAACGATGAAGTGCGCTCGGTATAGCATATAAGTGCGCTTGTTGGACGAATAGCTGGTTTTTCTATAAAATATGGTAGCTGTAAGATAGGTTGATTAAAGCCAGGCCTAGACGATTTGATGATATCTGGGATTTTTATAATGATGCGCTGGGATAAATTTTGAATATACTTTTATTTTCGATAAAGTCTGAATTCTTTGTGACGTCGAAAGTGCCAAAATAGTTTAACGTGTAAGCTTTTCTAAGGGCAGCTCTTCGTTAGGATGCCATGAACTAAGTTTATCTAATACAATATTAGTGTCCCAGGTCACGCTATACTTAGGTTGTGGAGGCTTGAGGCGATATACTCCTTTAAGGAAACGTTTTATTCTGTCATCGTTAGTATTGGACCTAATACAAACACCAGGGCAGATTTGCATGTATTTAAAGTTCCGTACTGGCAACCGTTGTAAAATAAATGGGTTAAAAAATGCATGACAATAGGAACAAATACATCGTAAACGTTATACGAATTGGCTTGGCAAAAAACCCACCATTTTTACAATTTGATGAAGATAAAAACAAAACATTTATGTCTAGTTTAATTCAGTTTGATAACTTAAAATTGTTACTTATGACCAAAAATAAGATTTAGGTAAGTATCTATGTTGAAATAAGTGAGAGAAGTAGAATTTACTTCAAATACGAATTAACGTTACTAATCTACTAAAAATGGTTAAATAAATTATGTAATATGGCCTAGGTATTAAGAAAAAAGGTGACAATATTCGAAAAAAAGAAAACTAATATCCTCTGTTTTGGTACCGACTAGTCAGCTGTTGCTTGTGCAGTGTCGCGACGACATGTGACCTCCTGCGCTACGAACAACGCGAACGCGGAAGGACGCCTGGTATGAGGTATCTAAAGGACCGTTTAGCATTACCAAAAGCCTATTATTTCGAAAAGAAACATAGAAAAAAAAAAATAAAAAAAAATCGTGATATTCAAACTCTGACCTCACCATAGTATCCACATGCATGCGCTAGGACACACGTGGTTTGGCTCTATAAGGGAACTAGATTACACCCTGTATACTTAGCGCATTTGTTATTTATACGGTTTGTAAACAGATCTATTTCTGGATAACCGAAGAGGCTAGTACTAATATTAAAGGTCCACTCTGATAGCGCCCACTCGATATCAGGGTGGGTTCTCCTTGATTCGATATCTGCAATTGAATTCTCACTGGATTTTATATATGAGGCGAAAACAAATATATTTTTATTCTCGCACCAATTCCATATATTTCTAGCTACTTCTGTGAGATGTGGGTATTGTATACCACCTATCTTATTTATGTAAGCTATTGCGGTTGAGTTGTCAATGCGCAATAATACTTGACAATAAAAAAAAAATCCTTTGCAAAGGTTTTTAGAGCAATAAATGCAGCTAGCAATTCAAGTTGGTTTATATGTTCACTTTGCTTTACAATTGACCATCGACCGTTCGCAGTTTGTCCATTACATGCCGCCCCCCACCCAGTCGTTGAGGCGTCTGTGAATATCTCAGCTTTGTATTGGTCTACTTTAATTTTACTTATTGAATTAACAGTGTTTTTAAGCCACCATTTAAAATCAGATTGTAAAGATTCCGGTAAATCCATATACTGATTGTAATCATCATAACCTCTTAGACTAAGATATTTACATCGCTCCATTTGCTTGGTATGTAGCATTCCATATTCTATGGCTGGGCAGCAAGAAACTAAAGATCCTAGAAGTTGCCTCTTAATTTTTTGTCTTTTTTCAGTAGGTAAAGAAATTTCAAGTTTGTGGGATTCTATTATCATACCTAAAAACTTACAATTAGTGGATGGCGTTCTCACTGGATTTCAAAATGGAATGACTGTGGTGGCCACGTCGCTTGCCACGCTGCTGCAGGCGGGCGACTGTGCGCCATGTATGTTGCTGGTCCTGGTTGCCTGCGCACTGGAACAGCTTTGCGCTTTAACTGCTTTTGAGGGCCCTGTCTATTACTGATTGGCCGTTTTGAAGTGTTTTTAGCAGTCACGGTTGACTTCAGTTCATATCCGGTTTTTTGTAGTGCTTTAGCGGTTCTGATAGTATCCGGTAAGTTTTCTCCGAACAGGTAACTGTCAATTTTTGTTTTAGACAAGTGCTCTGCAATGTCTTTTTTAAGTAAGAACAAAATAAAATTTCTTCTTGTCACAGAGTCAGAATGTTGGACATCGCACAATAAACGGACGGCGTCCGTAAGTTTTTGCAGGAGATCATTTTTTTTGTCTTTTTGTACCATTTGAGAATTGATTACGCCCGCAAGGCTGGAGATAGCACAATCTATTTGTTTTTGTTTAGCTTCTATGTCTCTGTCCCGGTTTAAAATTGAGGCCTGTGTAGCGGTAGGAGGTACTTATTTCCGCATTTATATTAGTAGCGCCCATTTTCAAGCAATTTGCTGGTAGGAGGTACTTATCAGTTAGCTCTTTGCGGAACCTTCAGTTGCCCAGTGCTGAAGGCGTGATGCTAGCTCGTCACGTATATCCGCCCCATATTTGACATCGGTGTCTGGGTCAAGGCCTAAGATCTCAAGTACGTCACAGCATTATCAGCTGAAGCATCTGTAGTAGGCTCTGGATTAAGTTGGTGGTCTGGCTAAAGTTTAAAAAAGCCACATAAGAAATGTGTATGCATAATATGTGTATGGGTAATAACACAATAACAAATTTTCATCATAAAGAAATAATAATTGAGGATCAAACGAACTTCTAAAGTGAAGTTCGATCCTAATTATGTGAACAGCTTCTTTCGAAGCGATTGAGGTTTACTTTATGTAGTAGCGCCACCTACTGCTAGCCTTTGCACGGATTTTAGAGTCTATGATAAGGGTTCTTTTCTTTTTTTTTTTTTTTTTTAACAACTGTCACATTTCGCTCCCTATGTCAGCATCCAGTCTACAGAACTCATTTTGTTTAAAGTCAATCTGTCTTATTCCTGTTTGTTCATTTCACTATATTGGGGTTGGGTAAAATACAAATATAAATTGAAATTACTCCATGTTGAAACATATTCATATTATGCTCATTTCAAAGCATATAAACGGGTGGGTTTATATTAAATCGCTTCGAAAGAAGCTGTTCACATAATTAGGATCGAACTTCACTTTAGAAGTTCGTTTGATCCTCAATTATATTTCACAGCTTCTTTCTTCGCGATTGAGGTTTACTTTATGTAGGATGTTTAAAGATTAGTTATAGTGAAATGAATTGGCAGAGTAGTAAGGTAAAACTCTTCAATAGTAAATAAACATACTTATTGAAAACAATTCAACAATGATTAGGCAAATTATTTTTCGTTACAAAGTTTGTTATAATTTCTAGCAAGGACTGAGGAAGAATCCGACCATCCTGCAGTCCTTTTGATAGGTCAATAGAAACTCCTAAATAAATAGCTCTTGATGTAGCAGCATGTCATGTACTATGTGCACTAAAAATATTTTCATCAATACCACTGAGAGTTAAAGTGTTTTTAACCCAGTGACTTAAAGTTTGGAAACCTATATGTTTCTTAAAACTAATAAACAAATTATCAGGTTTCCTTAAATTTTCGTTTTATTTATATACTTACTTCTGTAAGGTTTTTGCTGGACAAATTTCTGGACGAATATTAAAAAACGGAAACTTTACCAAGGTCTGTTTACTATTAAATTTAGAGGTTTTTATAAACCCTTTTATGAGTACTTTTTTAGTTATTAAAATATTTTTAATCTTTGTCACGGATAAAATTTGAACACGATGTTCCGTTACAAGAGCTATTAGTGTAACAGTTTTCTTGGAAAAGAGTCTTTAAGTCAAGGTCTTCATTAGGAAATTTTGTAGGTAAGTAGCTCAATACAACTGCTGGATCCCAGTAAGATCATACTTGATGTGGTTGGTCTTCACATAACGACTCCTTTCATGAAACTTTTTAACCTGTCATATTGGGAATTTATGTTTAATATTAATGATAATGCAGATCTATAGCTATTAATAGTACCGTACTTAGCACCTTTTTCGAAAATTTCAGTTAGAAAATGAACAATTATTGGTTTAGAAGTTTGAGTAAAACTAAAATTATTATTTTTGCAATATTCAATCCACGCCTTGATACCTCCTTCACACTGTCTCGGTAAGAATTATCCAACAAAGATGCCAACATAATTTCAACGGACTTTGAAGACAGTGATCTTTTTACTAACGCTTGCTGAACAATTTCGCGGCAACCAAGGTTAACGTTTAATGAAGGTTGTGCGCAGATTTGGTAGATAGTGATGATATCACGGTTGAGCGGGTGAAATTTTGTGGTTAAGCGGCATTCATAATGCCTTATTAAATAGATAGTCTGAATATTGAATTTGTAGATTTTCTTTCTGATTATCGTGTATCCGTGACTCGGTAGAAATCGCTTTGTATCTGGCCAATCTTCGATTATTTTGCTGCGATTCTTAGGAAACACGTTTTCTTATGTTTTAGTAACATTAAACTTGTTATTATTTTGGCAATTGGAAACGTAGTATTACGATAGTGTGTGTTTAATGAACCACGGAGATAGGCAATAACGTCGAGATTGAAAAGATTGAAAATTGAAAATGCGTTGAACTTGTTGCAATTGACAAAAGAGCTGGATTTTACTGTCGAACTGTTTGACATCCCATTCAGTGTCATTAAACTGTTTTCGTGACAAACTCTCAGCTTCTATATTATCTTTTGAAGTAATATAAGATGTAAAGATATTGATCTTACGCATTTCACGCTATTTCCATTGGTCTCGGGTAATATGATCCATATGTGAAAACTGAACAATACCCATTCTATTTATACAGGTAATGGTAATATCTATTCGTAACAATATATCACAATCGTAACTACCATAATTATGCGAATGTTTTAAGTCCGAAAAAAACTGCTTTTAATTCCAGAGTATTAGTGTGTAGCGACGACTCGCTTTCCTTCCAATGACCCGCTGCCTCTTTTCCATCACAAAACCCGCCCTAGCCAGTATTATGATGCGTCAGGATAGATAGTTTTAGTGTATTGGCCTGTTCTAAGAGGAGAAAAGCCCTCTTCTAGATAATTTAACCACCAAGTAAATTCATATTTATTATATCTGGGTAAATTCACTACCTGATCATAAGTAGGATTTTTATTTGGTGACAATATTTTAAATTGCTCGAATAACTTTGTGTATTATTTTTTCTATTTTAAGAACTTATTTTTTTTTTTTTTTTTGGGGTAGTTTTAAAATAATTTTCTCTGAATCAAAAATAAACCCAAGGAATTTACATTGTGTTCTAGGAACAAAGCAACTTTTTTCGTATGCATTATGAAACCTAAATTTATTAAAATATGTTTTGTAATCCAAACATTCTCATTACAATCAACACAATCTTTGCCAATGTAAAATATATTATCTAGATATATTATGGATGAAAAAATTATCCCGACGTAAAAATTCCATGACTGGTTTTAATATTTTAGTAAATACTTATATAAAGAGCGGTGCATAAGTCAAACGTTTAATATTTGAATTCATATAAAACGTTGTTATATTCAAATCGAAGGTACTTTCGGAAAGACTTATCAACATTGATGAAAAAATAACTATCTTTTGCATCTATTGAGGCCATGTAGCATTGTTTTGTTAACTTATCAGCGGTTCTGTAATCTTCCATTTTGAAGTGTTTTGTAGTAAATTAATTCAAAGATTTTAAATTATGTATGAAGCGATTTTCACCGTATAGCTTGAGCACAAGAAAAAATTTGTGATAAAATTTACCTGGCTCATGAGAACATACGAATATAGCATTTATTTTTAATAGTTTATCCAACACTAAAATATAATCTTTATGGCCATGTATTGGCCTTGGGTAAACACAAGAGCTACTTTGTTTAGCGGGCAGATATTTAAAAGGTTTTTAGTAAGCAGCTATTCACGATAATATTAATGGATCACTCGTTATCTAAGCCCATTTTTGATGAAAATATCGTAAACGTCCATCGCACTGCACCTGGTGGTTTATTTCCGCTGGTTGCTAGTGTTCCACGACCGTTCGTGGTAGGTCCCACGTGGCGGGTACGTGTAGCTCTGCTGTGGAGCTCGAGCCGGCAGCTGTGGCTGCGGAGATGACGTCGTCGTTTTTTGCAATTTGCAGCGTTTCAGCAACATCTCCTCCCAATAAATAATCATCGCAACTTGTATTGGTCAGCGTGTCACGCAGGCATACGTTTATGGAACTCATTATTATGTTACGATGAGTTTTAGTTTCCCTATTCTGGCTATCGCGACAAGCGTAACTCAGCAGTTTTAAAAGTTTTTGCTTCAAAGTTTCATTGAAAATGATGACCATCGCTTGCGATGAAGCTGCCAAGGCGATTCCAATTTGCCCTTTTTTTTTTTTTTTTGTTGAAGTATAGAATCTCCGTTGGGTAAGAGTTTCAGCCAATGCTGCTTTTGCTTCTAAATTTAATAAAGGGAGCAAGTAAATATTTGCAAATTGCGGGTACAAGATAGCCCTCAACAGGCTTATCTTTAGATTCTTTAGATCTTCAGCCGACAACTGCTGGTTTTTAGACCTCTTCCGGGACATTAATCGTATCAAAAAAAAGGCTGATAATGACGGAGGTAGCTCGGGCACTTCAAATCTTGGATTCGGCGTGCAAGACCGCAAATCAGATTAATCGCCAACGGCGATATTATCTGGTAACTGACTAATCAAAAAAATTAATTATATGCATCGAAACTCGATGACTACACGCACATACCATGTGGGTAATTTTGTGTCAACGACATTTTTTCTAATATTTATTAAAATTATATTAGAGATTCTCCACCGTACATCAGATTATATCGCCACCGGCGATTTTATCGAGTAACGGACTAAATAGGAGACTTAATTATATGCATCGAACCTCGATGACTACACGCACATACCATGTGGGTAGTTTTTGTGTCAACGACATTTTTTCTAATATTTATTAAAATTATATTAGAGATTCTCCACCGTACATCAGATTATATCGCCACCGGCGATTTTATCGAGTAACGGACTAAATAGGAGACTTAATTATATGCATCGAACCTCGATGACTACACGCACATACCATGTGGGTAGTTTTTGTGTCAACGACATTTTTTCTAATATTTATTAAAATTATATTAGAGAATCTCCACCGTACATCAGATTATATCGCCACCGGCGATTTTATCGAGTAACGGACTAAATAGGAGAATTAATTATATGCATCGAACCTCCCAACACCGTTGGGTTCTTCGGAATTTGTAATTTGATGTCTCAACCTCCTCGAATTATTTTCTTGAGAATTTTCTCCTCCTTCGATGCACAATTTTTACCATTTAAACTTTTAAAATTTAACTAGCTAATTAATATATTTTAGTCGACGTGCGCAGGCTACAGCACGGAAATGCAGAATGAGTTCTGTAGACTGGATGCTGACATAGGGAGCGAAATGTGACAGTTGTTAAAAAAAAAAAAAAAAAAAGAAAAGAACCCTTATCATAGACTCTAAAATCCGTGCAAAGGCTAGCAGTAGGTGGCGCTACTACATAAAGTAAACCTCAATCGCGAAGAAAGAAGCTGTGAAATATAATTGTATGCATACTTAAGTATGTGTCGAAGCAGTCCCAGTGACAGTTCAGATTACATACTTAGTTTTCAAACGTAAATACGTTATAATTATTCTCATAAATTATGAAATATGTTACATTGGGATAGCCCCAATAGCGTCCCGGAAGGTAGCAATACTGCCATACTTTTCAATACATTAAATTAAATAGTCTTTGAAAAAACAAATATTCAAAGTTAATGATTATTCATGCAAGCAGTAAAATAATATGCAAAAAATTTGGGAGCTAAAATTTTTAAATTTTTTTTATTTATGAGGGTAGTTTTCTCAGTGAGAAATACACCACTTGAAGAGTGGTGTATTATACTTAAGAATACTTTTATCTCAAATCGTCATTTAGCAAGGTGAAATATTCCCAACGAATATTTCGAATGTTTGCTTCGACGATTATAATCGTTACTTTTTTAATGAGAGAAGTATAATGACATATTTAAATAAACAAAGTACCTTGTACTGTTTCCACTTCCGGCGCATCACTCTCGGAATGATCAGGATCAGATGAAGAAATACGACGTTTGCATTAAAAAGTGGTGGGATACCGGTGAATTTATACCAATTTGGCACGACTTAAACTTATTTTTGTCTAAATCACTATTTCTTTTGTTATTTCTTATTTAATTAACCCCAGTGACTGTTCAAGGTGCATTAAACTGGTCAATTTGATAATTCGTACATATATATATTGATAATTCGTACACACTGTTTAGGTTACTATTAAAGTAATTAGTATAAGTTAGCTTAATTAAATGCGTCGAATCAGCCCCAGCGACTGTTCAGGTTGCATTTTTGTCAGTCCTTCCTAAACCCGTGTGCTTTCATCTTCGACCTCATCGTCACTTACCATCAGGTGAGATTGAGGTCAAACGCGGGTTTAGTCACTTATAAAAAAAAAAGTACGTAAACACGTATTATTTTTTATTGAAAAAACGTTACAAAAGTAAAAAACCACCTTAATTTAAATGCTTCGAATCAGTCCCAGCGACTGTTCAGATTGCATTGAATTTGTCAATACGTAATTACGTGTTATTTTTTGTTGAAAAAAAGGGGTATAGAAGTACATCACCTTAATTTAATGCGTCGAATCAGTCCCAGCGACTGTTCAGATTGCATAAAATTTTTCAGTACGTAAACACGTATTATTTTTTATTGAAAAAACGTTACAAAAGTAAAAAACCACCTTAATTTAAATGCTTCGAATCAGTCCCAGCGACTGTTCAGATTGCATTGAATTTGTCAATACGTAAATACGTATTATTTTTTGTTGAAAAAAAGGGGTATAGAAGTACATCACCTTAATTTAGTGCGTCGAATCAGTCCCAGCGACTGTTCAGATTGCATTAAATTTTTCAGTACGTAAACACGTATTACTTTTTAGTGAAAAAGGGTACAAAAGTAAAGAACTACTGTAATTTAATGCGTCAAATCAGTCCCAGCGACTGTTCAGGTTACATTAAATAAGCAGGTATAAAGCAAAAAACAAATCTTAAGATGTGGGTAGTAATGTTAAACTAAAAAGATATTTTTTCTTTGTTCACTCTGTATGAATTAAGATTCGAGAATTTTCTAGTCGATTGAAAGAGATTCTATACTTAATTGGGTCTTAGAATTTTTTAATTTTTAAAAAGAACTACTTATGTTAAGTGCGCCGAATTAGTCCCAGTGACCGTTCGGGTTGCACACGTAGTTGAGTAAATTAACACATTGTAAAAGATTCATATTTATTCAAATACATACCTTCTGTTATATCCACCTCCTGTTCATGGGGCACATTTTCTGTCTCCGAAACACAATTTTGCCGTCTACGCATTTTACTTTCAAATTTTTTTATTTTTTTTATTTATTTATTCTTATAACAGTCAATGTCCTCCTCCAGTGACTTAGAATTTTTACGTTTAGGCATCGTGAAGTTAGGAAAAATAACGCGATATACTTAAGTGTTGAGTGGTGAAGCACTAAAATGCGAACACGGTGTTTTCACTAAATTTCGTTAGTATCACTAAGATATAGATGGCGCTGTTTATAATTTATAAAATTAGAAAAATGCCATAGACAATGTCTCTTTCATCCTACTTTTCATTCTTCGGTTCATTCAATCAATCACATAACCGACTCATTAATCTATCTTTCATTCGTTACCTGTGTTCGTTACTGCGCACCCGTTTTCGAATGTTGTTTTTATCGCTTTTTTCTTGGATTCCTTTTACCCACAACCCGGCCACCATTTGGACTATGACGCTCCCTTTTTGAATTCTGACCCGGCAATGCTACTGGATTTCGGAAATTCGACCTTTGCATGTTTATTGGAATTTTGGTCGTGATAACGACTTTCTGATATATACATATTTCATATAATCATGATAATATACATATTTGAGGAGTCTTAAATATTCTTAAAGAAAAATACAGGGAAAGTTCCCGACTGGTTCTAGTAAAAGTTTCCGTCACTAAGTTCTAGATGGCGCTAGAGCTCAGTTTTAGCTGATATCTCTATCTCAATCTATAAAATTTACTTTATGAATGCGAATGAGAAGCAACGCAAAGGTATGGCAGGGCTAAAGACAGGGTTGCCAACACAAAAAAAAATACTCTAAACTATGTGCAAGAGTGGTGTTGCCTATCTGCAACTACATGTGTAAGAAAATAAATATTCACTTTCCTTAGGTACTAATCTCGAGGACTCGGCGCTGGTATAATGGCAATTATGTCAAGGTAGAACCAGTAGTATGAGGTCCAAAGACACACCATCAATACCGCGGGCATTTGAGTTAAAGCTTAAAATGACTTTGCCAACCGTCAGGGGAGATACAGTAGTTAGTTGGAAGGTATTCTTGTTATGATCATTGAACTCGAATTTGGTAAGTGTAGAAATCCGAACTGAATTATTCCCAGGGACATTTAAAAAGTGTGAATTAATAGTATCAGGATTATTTAAATTTATAGGGAGATCAGAGCTATGTTTGGAGGTTTTCAACACTGTCTCTTTAAGATTTTTCCAAAGTGATTTGGGATTATTTAGGTTGCCATTGATATGTGCGTCAAAATAAGCTTTCTTTTCAGCATGCATATTTACGATGACTAAGGCCTTTAGTTCCTTATATTCACGTTTATGCGAATCACTGCGTGTTCTACGGTATTTTTTAAAGGCTTCATCACGTAGTCTCATAAGGTAACGCAAGTTCGAGGTGAGCCAGGGTGTTTTACGATCACGTATTTTTGTTTTTTTCATAGGAGCAAACTTTTCAAATAGGTTCAGTATAGTTTGAGTGAATTGATTCACCATTTCATTGACACAATCGAGCTGGGCGATTTCACTAAAATCAATGGACTGTAACTCTTGAGCAAAACTATCATGATCTATGTCTTTAAGTGGCCTATAGGTGATTGTTCTAAATATTGGTTTGGGTTTTCTTATTTTTAAATGAGCCGTTACTAATGCATGTCTCCCTAAATCAATAACATGATGGATATCTACCTTCGATACTAATGCGTCTGTACAAATAAGATCAATGGCAGACTCGCTGTTTGAGGTAAAGTGAGTTGGAGTCGTTACATAATTCTTGAGGTTAAAACATGTTAAAAATTGTTGTAATAATCTAAATTTGCTGTCATTTGTATTAAGGACGTTAATATTTAAGTCTCCCGTGAAAATTATATAGTCATAATTACTATTCTCGTTCTTTTTGTTTTATTGGTAGTTTCAGCAAGGTTTTCCTATTTTTCACGTTTTTCAGATTTTTACATAGATCACCCGTACAACTTAAATTGACAAACACTTTCTTTGTGTATAACAATAACTTTATGTACTAAGGTGGTTTCATATTTTGATATAGATTATTAAAACTAACCGAGGGGCTTCTTACGAGACCCTAAACACCCCCCTAGCTTTTCATTTAGTTTCAGTTTTTCACAAAACATCCCTAGTAATACTTGTAAATCAGCGTAAAATCAAAAGTTTGTTCTAAAAGTTTTTAAATTTCTATACTTACCCCTAGTTTTTATTCATTATTATTGTCCAGCTCGTCGTCCCATTCCTTCAGAGTGGTCGAACCTCCAAATCCGCCTGAAAACAAAAAAGTTATTAAGAAAAACGGTATTAGGAAAGTTGATGTAAGGGCTGTTTGCGTACATTGCGCAAACACTTTAATACTGAAAATCTTGTTACTATTCTCGTTCTTTTTGTTTTATTGGTAGTTTCAGCAAGGTTTTCCTATTTTTCACGTTTTTCAGATTTTTACATAGATCACCCGTACAACTTAAATTGACAAACACTTTCTTTGTGTATAACAATAACTTTATGTACTAAGGTGGTTTCATATTTTGATATAGATTATTAAAACTAACCGAGGGGCTTCTTACGAGACCCTAAACACCCCCCTAGCTTTTCATTTAGTTTCAGTTTTTCACAAAACATCCCTAGTAATACTTGTAAATCAGCGTAAAATCAAAAGTTTGTTCTAAAAGTTTTTAAATTTCTATACTTACCCCTAGTTTTTATTCATTATTATTGTCCAGCTCGTCGTCCCATTCCTTCAGAGTGGTCGAACCTCCAAATCCGCCTGAAAACAAAAAAGTTATTAAGAAAAACGGTATTAGGAAAGTTGATGTAAGGGCTGTTTGCGTACATTGCGCAAACACTTTAATACTGAAAATCTTGTTACTATTCTCGTTCTTTTTGTTTTATTGGTAGTTTCAGCAAGGTTTTCCTATTTTTCACGTTTTTCAGATTTTTACATAGATCACCCGTACAACTTAAATTGACAAACACTTTCTTTGTGTATAACAATAACTTTATGTACTAAGGTGGTTTCATATTTTGATATAGATTATTAAAACTAACCGAGGGGCTTCTTACGAGACCCTAAACACCCCCCTAGCTTTTCATTTAGTTTCAGTTTTTCACAAAACATCCCTAGTAATACTTGTAAATCAGCGTAAAATCAAAAGTTTGTTCTAAAAGTTTTTAAATTTCTATACTTACCCCTAGTTTTTATTCATTATTATTGTCCAGCTCGTCGTCCCATTCCTTCAGAGTGGTCGAACCTCCAAATCCGCCTGAAAACAAAAAAGTTATTAAGAAAAACGGTATTAGGAAAGTTGATGTAAGGGCTGTTTGCGTACATTGCGCAAACACTTTAATACTGAAAATCTTGTTACTATTCTCGTTCTTTTTGTTTTATTGGTAGTTTCAGCAAGGTTTTCCTATTTTTCACGTTTTTCAGATTTTTACATAGATCACCCGTACAACTTAAATTGACAAACACTTTCTTTGTGTATAACAATAACTTTATGTACTAAGGTGGTTTCATATTTTGATATAGATTATTAAAACTAACCGAGGGGCTTCTTACGAGACCCTAAACACCCCCCTAGCTTTTCATTTAGTTTCAGTTTTTCACAAAACATCCCTAGTAATACTTGTAAATCAGCGTAAAATCAAAAGTTTGTTCTAAAAGTTTTTAAATTTCTATACTTACCCCTAGTTTTTATTCATTATTATTGTCCAGCTCGTCGTCCCATTCCTTCAGAGTGGTCGAACCTCCAAATCCGCCTGAAAACAAAAAAGTTATTAAGAAAAACGGTATTAGGAAAGTTGATGTAAGGGCTGTTTGCGTACATTGCGCAAACACTTTAATACTGAAAATCTTGTTACTATTCTCGTTCTTTTTGTTTTATTGGTAGTTTCAGCAAGGTTTTCCTATTTTTCACGTTTTTCAGATTTTTACATAGATCACCCGTACAACTTAAATTGACAAACACTTTCTTTGTGTATAACAATAACTTTATGTACTAAGGTGGTTTCATATTTTGATATAGATTATTAAAACTAACCGAGGGGCTTCTTACGAGACCCTAAACACCCCCCTAGCTTTTCATTTAGTTTCAGTTTTTCACAAAACATCCCTAGTAATACTTGTAAATCAGCGTAAAATCAAAAGTTTGTTCTAAAAGTTTTTAAATTTCTATACTTACCCCTAGTTTTTATTCATTATTATTGTCCAGCTCGTCGTCCCATTCCTTCAGAGTGGTCGAACCTCCAAATCCGCCTGAAAATAAAAAAGTTATTAAGAAAAACGGTATTAGGAAAGTTGATGTAAGGGCTGTTTGCGTACATTGCGCAAACACTTTAATACTGAAAATCTTGTTACTATTCTCGTTCTTTTTGTTTTATTGGTAGTTTCAGCAAGGTTTTCCTATTTTTCACGTTTTTCAGATTTTTACATAGATCACCCGTACAACTTAAATTGACAAACACTTTCTTTGTGTATAACAATAACTTTATGTACTAAGGTGGTTTCATATTTTGATATAGATTATTAAAACTAACCGAGGGGCTTCTTACGAGACCCTAAACACCCCCCTAGCTTTTCATTTAGTTTCAGTTTTTCACAAAACATCCCTAGTAATACTTGTAAATCAGCGTAAAATCAAAAGTTTGTTCTAAAAGTTTTTAAATTTCTATACTTACCCCTAGTTTTTATTCATTATTATTGTCCAGCTCGTCGTCCCATTCCTTCAGAGTGGTCGAACCTCCAAATCCGCCTGAAAACAAAAAAGTTATTAAGAAAAACGGTATTAGGAAAGTTGATGTAAGGGCTGTTTGCGTACATTGCGCAAACACTTTAATACTGAAAATCTTGTTACTATTCTCGTTCTTTTTGTTTTATTGGTAGTTTCAGCAAGGTTTTCCTATTTTTCACGTTTTTCAGATTTTTACATAGATCACCCGTACAACTTAAATTGACAAACACTTTCTTTGTGTATAACAATAACTTTATGTACTAAGGTGGTTTCATATTTTGATATAGATTATTAAAACTAACCGAGGGGCTTCTTACGAGACCCTAAACACCCCCCTAGCTTTTCATTTAGTTTCAGTTTTTCACAAAACATCCCTAGTAATACTTGTAAATCAGCGTAAAATCAAAAGTTTGTTCTAAAAGTTTTTAAATTTCTATACTTACCCCTAGTTTTTATTCATTATTATTGTCCAGCTCGTCGTCCCATTCCTTCAGAGTGGTCGAACCTCCAAATCCGCCTGAAAACAAAAAAGTTATTAAGAAAAACGGTATTAGGAAAGTTGATGTAAGGGCTGTTTGCGTACATTGCGCAAACACTTTAATACTGAAAATCTTGTTACTATTCTCGTTCTTTTTGTTTTATTGGTAGTTTCAGCAAGGTTTTCCTATTTTTCACGTTTTTCAGATTTTTACATAGATCACCCGTACAACTTAAATTGACAAACACTTTCTTTGTGTATAACAATAACTTTATGTACTAAGGTGGTTTCATATTTTGATATAGATTATTAAAACTAACCGAGGGGCTTCTTACGAGACCCTAAACACCCCCCTAGCTTTTCATTTAGTTTCAGTTTTTCACAAAACATCCCTAGTAATACTTGTAAATCAGCGTAAAATCAAAAGTTTGTTCTAAAAGTTTTTAAATTTCTATACTTACCCCTAGTTTTTATTCATTATTATTGTCCAGCTCGTCGTCCCATTCCTTCAGAGTGGTCGAACCTCCAAATCCGCCTGAAAACAAAAAAGTTATTAAGAAAAACGGTATTAGGAAAGTTGATGTAAGGGCTGTTTGCGTACATTGCGCAAACACTTTAATACTGAAAATCTTGTTACTATTCTCGTTCTTTTTGTTTTATTGGTAGTTTCAGCAAGGTTTTCCTATTTTTCACGTTTTTCAGATTTTTACATAGATCACCCGTACAACTTAAATTGACAAACACTTTCTTTGTGTATAACAATAACTTTATGTACTAAGGTGGTTTCATATTTTGATATAGATTATTAAAACTAACCGAGGGGCTTCTTACGAGACCCTAAACACCCCCCTAGCTTTTCATTTAGTTTCAGTTTTTCACAAAACATCCCTAGTAATACTTGTAAATCAGCGTAAAATCAAAAGTTTGTTCTAAAAGTTTTTAAATTTCTATACTTACCCCTAGTTTTTATTCATTATTATTGTCCAGCTCGTCGTCCCATTCCTTCAGAGTGGTCGAACCTCCAAATCCGCCTGAAAACAAAAAAGTTATTAAGAAAAACGGTATTAGGAAAGTTGATGTAAGGGCTGTTTGCGTACATTGCGCAAACACTTTAATACTGAAAATCTTGTTACTATTCTCGTTCTTTTTGTTTTATTGGTAGTTTCAGCAAGGTTTTCCTATTTTTCACGTTTTTCAGATTTTTACATAGATCACCCGTACAACTTAAATTGACAAACACTTTCTTTGTGTATAACAATAACTTTATGTACTAAGGTGGTTTCATATTTTGATATAGATTATTAAAACTAACCGAGGGGCTTCTTACGAGACCCTAAACACCCCCCTAGCTTTTCATTTAGTTTCAGTTTTTCACAAAACATCCCTAGTAATACTTGTAAATCAGCGTAAAATCAAAAGTTTGTTCTAAAAGTTTTTAAATTTCTATACTTACCCCTAGTTTTTATTCATTATTATTGTCCAGCTCGTCGTCCCATTCCTTCAGAGTGGTCGAACCTCCAAATCCGCCTGAAAACAAAAAAGTTATTAAGAAAAACGGTATTAGGAAAGTTGATGTAAGGGCTGTTTGCGTACATTGCGCAAACACTTTAATACTGAAAATCTTGTTACTATTCTCGTTCTTTTTGTTTTATTGGTAGTTTCAGCAAGGTTTTCCTATTTTTCACGTTTTTCAGATTTTTACATAGATCACCCGTACAACTTAAATTGACAAACACTTTCTTTGTGTATAACAATAACTTTATGTACTAAGGTGGTTTCATATTTTGATATAGATTATTAAAACTAACCGAGGGGCTTCTTACGAGACCCTAAACACCCCCCTAGCTTTTCATTTAGTTTCAGTTTTTCACAAAACATCCCTAGTAATACTTGTAAATCAGCGTAAAATCAAAAGTTTGTTCTAAAAGTTTTTAAATTTCTATACTTACCCCTAGTTTTTATTCATTATTATTGTCCAGCTCGTCGTCCCATTCCTTCAGAGTGGTCGAACCTCCAAATCCGCCTGAAAATAAAAAAGTTATTAAGAAAAACGGTATTAGGAAAGTTGATGTAAGGGCTGTTTGCGTACATTGCGCAAACACTTTAATACTGAAAATCTTGTTACTATTCTCGTTCTTTTTGTTTTATTGGTAGTTTCAGCAAGGTTTTCCTATTTTTCACGTTTTTCAGATTTTTACATAGATCACCCGTACAACTTAAATTGACAAACACTTTCTTTGTGTATAACAATAACTTTATGTACTAAGGTGGTTTCATATTTTGATATAGATTATTAAAACTAACCGAGGGGCTTCTTACGAGACCCTAAACACCCCCCTAGCTTTTCATTTAGTTTCAGTTTTTCACAAAACATCCCTAGTAATACTTGTAAATCAGCGTAAAATCAAAAGATTGTTCTAAAAGTTTTTAAATTTCTATACTTACCCCTAGTTTTTATTCATTATTATTGTCCAGCTCGTCGTCCCATTCCTTCAGAGTGGTCGAACCTCCAAATCCGCCTGAAAACAAAAAAGTTATTAAGAAAAACGGTATTAGGAAAGTTGATGTAAGGGCTGTTTGCGTACATTGCGCAAACACTTTAATACTGAAAATCTTGTTACTATTCTCGTTCTTTTTGTTTTATTGGTAGTTTCAGCAAGGTTTTCCTATTTTTCACGTTTTTCAGATTTTTACATAGATCACCCGTACAACTTAAATTGACAAACACTTTCTTTGTGTATAACAATAACTTTATGTACTAAGGTGGTTTCATATTTTGATATAGATTATTAAAACTAACCGAGGGGCTTCTTACGAGACCCTAAACACCCCCCTAGCTTTTCATTTAGTTTCAGTTTTTCACAAAACATCCCTAGTAATACTTGTAAATCAGCGTAAAATCAAAAGTTTGTTCTAAAAGTTTTTAAATTTCTATACTTACCCCTAGTTTTTATTCATTATTATTGTCCAGCTCGTCGTCCCATTCCTTCAGAGTGGTCGAACCTCCAAATCCGCCTGAAAACAAAAAAGTTATTAAGAAAAACGGTATTAGGAAAGTTGATGTAAGGGCTGTTTGCGTACATTGCGCAAACACTTTAATACTGAAAATCTTGTTACTATTCTCGTTCTTTTTGTTTTATTGGTAGTTTCAGCAAGGTTTTCCTATTTTTCACGTTTTTCAGATTTTTACATAGATCACCCGTACAACTTAAATTGACAAACACTTTCTTTGTGTATAACAATAACTTTATGTACTAAGGTGGTTTCATATTTTGATATAGATTATTAAAACTAACCGAGGGGCTTCTTACGAGACCCTAAACACCCCCCTAGCTTTTCATTTAGTTTCAGTTTTTCACAAAACATCCCTAGTAATACTTGTAAATCAGCGTAAAATCAAAAGTTTGTTCTAAAAGTTTTTAAATTTCTATACTTACCCCTAGTTTTTATTCATTATTATTGTCCAGCTCGTCGTCCCATTCCTTCAGAGTGGTCGAACCTCCAAATCCGCCTGAAAACAAAAAAGTTATTAAGAAAAACGGTATTAGGAAAGTTGATGTAAGGGCTGTTTGCGTACATTGCGCAAACACTTTAATACTGAAAATCTTGTTACTATTCTCGTTCTTTTTGTTTTATTGGTAGTTTCAGCAAGGTTTTCCTATTTTTCACGTTTTTCAGATTTTTACATAGATCACCCGTACAACTTAAATTGACAAACACTTTCTTTGTGTATAACAATAACTTTATGTACTAAGGTGGTTTCATATTTTGATATAGATTATTAAAACTAACCGAGGGGCTTCTTACGAGACCCTAAACACCCCCCTAGCTTTTCATTTAGTTTCAGTTTTTCACAAAACATCCCTAGTAATACTTGTAAATCAGCGTAAAATCAAAAGTTTGTTCTAAAAGTTTTTAAATTTCTATACTTACCCCTAGTTTTTATTCATTATTATTGTCCAGCTCGTCGTCCCATTCCTTCAGAGTGGTCGAACCTCCAAATCCGCCTGAAAACAAAAAAGTTATTAAGAAAAACGGTATTAGGAAAGTTGATGTAAGGGCTGTTTGCGTACATTGCGCAAACACTTTAATACTGAAAATCTTGTTACTATTCTCGTTCTTTTTGTTTTATTGGTAGTTTCAGCAAGGTTTTCCTATTTTTCACGTTTTTCAGATTTTTACATAGATCACCCGTACAACTTAAATTGACAAACACTTTCTTTGTGTATAACAATAACTTTATGTACTAAGGTGGTTTCATATTTTGATATAGATTATTAAAACTAACCGAGGGGCTTCTTACGAGACCCTAAACACCCCCCTAGCTTTTCATTTAGTTTCAGTTTTTCACAAAACATCCCTAGTAATACTTGTAAATCAGCGTAAAATCAAAAGTTTGTTCTAAAAGTTTTTAAATTTCTATACTTACCCCTAGTTTTTATTCATTATTATTGTCCAGCTCGTCGTCCCATTCCTTCAGAGTGGTCGAACCTCCAAATCCGCCTGAAAACAAAAAAGTTATTAAGAAAAACGGTATTAGGAAAGTTGATGTAAGGGCTGTTTGCGTACATTGCGCAAACACTTTAATACTGAAAATCTTGTTACTATTCTCGTTCTTTTTGTTTTATTGGTAGTTTCAGCAAGGTTTTCCTATTTTTCACGTTTTTCAGATTTTTACATAGATCACCCGTACAACTTAAATTGACAAACACTTTCTTTGTGTATAACAATAACTTTATGTACTAAGGTGGTTTCATATTTTGATATAGATTATTAAAACTAACCGAGGGGCTTCTTACGAGACCCTAAACACCCCCCTAGCTTTTCATTTAGTTTCAGTTTTTCACAAAACATCCCTAGTAATACTTGTAAATCAGCGTAAAATCAAAAGTTTGTTCTAAAAGTTTTTAAATTTCTATACTTACCCCTAGTTTTTATTCATTATTATTGTCCAGCTCGTCGTCCCATTCCTTCAGAGTGGTCGAACCTCCAAATCCGCCTGAAAACAAAAAAGTTATTAAGAAAAACGGTATTAGGAAAGTTGATGTAAGGGCTGTTTGCGTACATTGCGCAAACACTTTAATACTGAAAATCTTGTTACTATTCTCGTTCTTTTTGTTTTATTGGTAGTTTCAGCAAGGTTTTCCTATTTTTCACGTTTTTCAGATTTTTACATAGATCACCCGTACAACTTAAATTGACAAACACTTTCTTTGTGTATAACAATAACTTTATGTACTAAGGTGGTTTCATATTTTGATATAGATTATTAAAACTAACCGAGGGGCTTCTTACGAGACCCTAAACACCCCCCTAGCTTTTCATTTAGTTTCAGTTTTTCACAAAACATCCCTAGTAATACTTGTAAATCAGCGTAAAATCAAAAGTTTGTTCTAAAAGTTTTTAAATTTCTATACTTACCCCTAGTTTTTATTCATTATTATTGTCCAGCTCGTCGTCCCATTCCTTCAGAGTGGTCGAACCTCCAAATCCGCCTGAAAACAAAAAAGTTATTAAGAAAAACGGTATTAGGAAAGTTGATGTAAGGGCTGTTTGCGTACATTGCGCAAACACTTTAATACTGAAAATCTTGTTACTATTCTCGTTCTTTTTGTTTTATTGGTAGTTTCAGCAAGGTTTTCCTATTTTTCACGTTTTTCAGATTTTTACATAGATCACCCGTACAACTTAAATTGACAAACACTTTCTTTGTGTATAACAATAACTTTATGTACTAAGGTGGTTTCATATTTTGATATAGATTATTAAAACTAACCGAGGGGCTTCTTACGAGACCCTAAACACCCCCCTAGCTTTTCATTTAGTTTCAGTTTTTCACAAAACATCCCTAGTAATACTTGTAAATCAGCGTAAAATCAAAAGTTTGTTCTAAAAGTTTTTAAATTTCTATACTTACCCCTAGTTTTTATTCATTATTATTGTCCAGCTCGTCGTCCCATTCCTTCAGAGTGGTCGAACCTCCAAATCCGCCTGAAAACAAAAAAGTTATTAAGAAAAACGGTATTAGGAAAGTTGATGTAAGGGCTGTTTGCGTACATTGCGCAAACACTTTAATACTGAAAATCTTGTTACTATTCTCGTTCTTTTTGTTTTATTGGTAGTTTCAGCAAGGTTTTCCTATTTTTCACGTTTTTCAGATTTTTACATAGATCACCCGTACAACTTAAATTGACAAACACTTTCTTTGTGTATAACAATAACTTTATGTACTAAGGTGGTTTCATATTTTGATATAGATTATTAAAACTAACCGAGGGGCTTCTTACGAGACCCTAAACACCCCCCTAGCTTTTCATTTAGTTTCAGTTTTTCACAAAACATCCCTAGTAATACTTGTAAATCAGCGTAAAATCAAAAGTTTGTTCTAAAAGTTTTTAAATTTCTATACTTACCCCTAGTTTTTATTCATTATTATTGTCCAGCTCGTCGTCCCATTCCTTCAGAGTGGTCGAACCTCCAAATCCGCCTGAAAACAAAAAAGTTATTAAGAAAAACGGTATTAGGAAAGTTGATGTAAGGGCTGTTTGCGTACATTGCGCAAACACTTTAATACTGAAAATCTTGTTACTATTCTCGTTCTTTTTGTTTTATTGGTAGTTTCAGCAAGGTTTTCCTATTTTTCACGTTTTTCAGATTTTTACATAGATCACCCGTACAACTTAAATTGACAAACACTTTCTTTGTGTATAACAATAACTTTATGTACTAAGGTGGTTTCATATTTTGATATAGATTATTAAAACTAACCGAGGGGCTTCTTACGAGACCCTAAACACCCCCCTAGCTTTTCATTTAGTTTCAGTTTTTCACAAAACATCCCTAGTAATACTTGTAAATCAGCGTAAAATCAAAAGTTTGTTCTAAAAGTTTTTAAATTTCTATACTTACCCCTAGTTTTTATTCATTATTATTGTCCAGCTCGTCGTCCCATTCCTTCAGAGTGGTCGAACCTCCAAATCCGCCTGAAAACAAAAAAGTTATTAAGAAAAACGGTATTAGGAAAGTTGATGTAAGGGCTGTTTGCGTACATTGCGCAAACACTTTAATACTGAAAATCTTGTTACTATTCTCGTTCTTTTTGTTTTATTGGTAGTTTCAGCAAGGTTTTCCTATTTTTCACGTTTTTCAGATTTTTACATAGATCACCCGTACAACTTAAATTGACAAACACTTTCTTTGTGTATAACAATAACTTTATGTACTAAGGTGGTTTCATATTTTGATATAGATTATTAAAACTAACCGAGGGGCTTCTTACGAGACCCTAAACACCCCCCTAGCTTTTCATTTAGTTTCAGTTTTTCACAAAACATCCCTAGTAATACTTGTAAATCAGCGTAAAATCAAAAGTTTGTTCTAAAAGTTTTTAAATTTCTATACTTACCCCTAGTTTTTATTCATTATTATTGTCCAGCTCGTCGTCCCATTCCTTCAGAGTGGTCGAACCTCCAAATCCGCCTGAAAACAAAAAAGTTATTAAGAAAAACGGTATTAGGAAAGTTGATGTAAGGGCTGTTTGCGTACATTGCGCAAACACTTTAATACTGAAAATCTTGTTACTATTCTCGTTCTTTTTGTTTTATTGGTAGTTTCAGCAAGGTTTTCCTATTTTTCACGTTTTTCAGATTTTTACATAGATCACCCGTACAACTTAAATTGACAAACACTTTCTTTGTGTATAACAATAACTTTATGTACTAAGGTGGTTTCATATTTTGATATAGATTATTAAAACTAACCGAGGGGCTTCTTACGAGACCCTAAACACCCCCCTAGCTTTTCATTTAGTTTCAGTTTTTCACAAAACATCCCTAGTAATACTTGTAAATCAGCGTAAAATCAAAAGTTTGTTCTAAAAGTTTTTAAATTTCTATACTTACCCCTAGTTTTTATTCATTATTATTGTCCAGCTCGTCGTCCCATTCCTTCAGAGTGGTCGAACCTCCAAATCCGCCTGAAAACAAAAAAGTTATTAAGAAAAACGGTATTAGGAAAGTTGATGTAAGGGCTGTTTGCGTACATTGCGCAAACACTTTAATACTGAAAATCTTGTTACTATTCTCGTTCTTTTTGTTTTATTGGTAGTTTCAGCAAGGTTTTCCTATTTTTCACGTTTTTCAGATTTTTACATAGATCACCCGTACAACTTAAATTGACAAACACTTTCTTTGTGTATAACAATAACTTTATGTACTAAGGTGGTTTCATATTTTGATATAGATTATTAAAACTAACCGAGGGGCTTCTTACGAGACCCTAAACACCCCCCTAGCTTTTCATTTAGTTTCAGTTTTTCACAAAACATCCCTAGTAATACTTGTAAATCAGCGTAAAATCAAAAGTTTGTTCTAAAAGTTTTTAAATTTCTATACTTACCCCTAGTTTTTATTCATTATTATTGTCCAGCTCGTCGTCCCATTCCTTCAGAGTGGTCGAACCTCCAAATCCGCCTGAAAACAAAAAAGTTATTAAGAAAAACGGTATTAGGAAAGTTGATGTAAGGGCTGTTTGCGTACATTGCGCAAACACTTTAATACTGAAAATCTTGTTACTATTCTCGTTCTTTTTGTTTTATTGGTAGTTTCAGCAAGGTTTTCCTATTTTTCACGTTTTTCAGATTTTTACATAGATCACCCGTACAACTTAAATTGACAAACACTTTCTTTGTGTATAACAATAACTTTATGTACTAAGGTGGTTTCATATTTTGATATAGATTATTAAAACTAACCGAGGGGCTTCTTACGAGACCCTAAACACCCCCCTAGCTTTTCATTTAGTTTCAGTTTTTCACAAAACATCCCTAGTAATACTTGTAAATCAGCGTAAAATCAAAAGTTTGTTCTAAAAGTTTTTAAATTTCTATACTTACCCCTAGTTTTTATTCATTATTATTGTCCAGCTCGTCGTCCCATTCCTTCAGAGTGGTCGAACCTCCAAATCCGCCTGAAAACAAAAAAGTTATTAAGAAAAACGGTATTAGGAAAGTTGATGTAAGGGCTGTTTGCGTACATTGCGCAAACACTTTAATACTGAAAATCTTGTTACTATTCTCGTTCTTTTTGTTTTATTGGTAGTTTCAGCAAGGTTTTCCTATTTTTCACGTTTTTCAGATTTTTACATAGATCACCCGTACAACTTAAATTGACAAACACTTTCTTTGTGTATAACAATAACTTTATGTACTAAGGTGGTTTCATATTTTGATATAGATTATTAAAACTAACCGAGGGGCTTCTTACGAGACCCTAAACACCCCCCTAGCTTTTCATTTAGTTTCAGTTTTTCACAAAACATCCCTAGTAATACTTGTAAATCAGCGTAAAATCAAAAGTTTGTTCTAAAAGTTTTTAAATTTCTACACTTACCCCTAGTTTTTATTCATTATTATTGTCCAGCTCGTCGTCCCATTCCTTCAGAGTGGTCGAACCTCCAAATCCGCCTGAAAACAAAAAAGTTATTAAGAAAAACGGTATTAGGAAAGTTGATGTAAGGGCTGTTTGCGTACATTGCGCAAACACTTTAATACTGAAAATCTTGTTACTATTCTCGTTCTTTTTGTTTTATTGGTAGTTTCAGCAAGGTTTTCCTATTTTTCACGTTTTTCAGATTTTTACATAGATCACCCGTACAACTTAAATTGACAAACACTTTCTTTGTGTATAACAATAACTTTATGTACTAAGGTGGTTTCATATTTTGATATAGATTATTAAAACTAACCGAGGGGCTTCTTACGAGACCCTAAACACCCCCCTAGCTTTTCATTTAGTTTCAGTTTTTCACAAAACATCCCTAGTAATACTTGTAAATCAGCGTAAAATCAAAAGTTTGTTCTAAAAGTTTTTAAATTTCTATACTTACCCCTAGTTTTTATTCATTATTATTGTCCAGCTCGTCGTCCCATTCCTTCAGAGTGGTCGAACCTCCAAATCCGCCTGAAAACAAAAAAGTTATTAAGAAAAACGGTATTAGGAAAGTTGATGTAAGGGCTGTTTGCGTACATTGCGCAAACACTTTAATACTGAAAATCTTGTTACTATTCTCGTTCTTTTTGTTTTATTGGTAGTTTCAGCAAGGTTTTCCTATTTTTCACGTTTTTCAGATTTTTACATAGATCACCCGTACAACTTAAATTGACAAACACTTTCTTTGTGTATAACAATAACTTTATGTACTAAGGTGGTTTCATATTTTGATATAGATTATTAAAACTAACCGAGGGGCTTCTTACGAGACCCTAAACACCCCCCTAGCTTTTCATTTAGTTTCAGTTTTTCACAAAACATCCCTAGTAATACTTGTAAATCAGCGTAAAATCAAAAGTTTGTTCTAAAAGTTTTTAAATTTCTATACTTACCCCTAGTTTTTATTCATTATTATTGTCCAGCTCGTCGTCCCATTCCTTCAGAGTGGTCGAACCTCCAAATCCGCCTGAAAACAAAAAAGTTATTAAGAAAAACGGTATTAGGAAAGTTGATGTAAGGGCTGTTTGCGTACATTGCGCAAACACTTTAATACTGAAAATCTTGTTACTATTCTCGTTCTTTTTGTTTTATTGGTAGTTTCAGCAAGGTTTTCCTATTTTTCACGTTTTTCAGATTTTTACATAGATCACCCGTACAACTTAAATTGACAAACACTTTCTTTGTGTATAACAATAACTTTATGTACTAAGGTGGTTTCATATTTTGATATAGATTATTAAAACTAACCGAGGGGCTTCTTACGAGACCCTAAACACCCCCCTAGCTTTTCATTTAGTTTCAGTTTTTCACAAAACATCCCTAGTAATACTTGTAAATCAGCGTAAAATCAAAAGTTTGTTCTAAAAGTTTTTAAATTTCTATACTTACCCCTAGTTTTTATTCATTATTATTGTCCAGCTCGTCGTCCCATTCCTTCAGAGTGGTCGAACCTCCAAATCCGCCTGAAAACAAAAAAGTTATTAAGAAAAACGGTATTAGGAAAGTTGATGTAAGGGCTGTTTGCGTACATTGCGCAAACACTTTAATACTGAAAATCTTGTTACTATTCTCGTTCTTTTTGTTTTATTGGTAGTTTCAGCAAGGTTTTCCTATTTTTCACGTTTTTCAGATTTTTACATAGATCACCCGTACAACTTAAATTGACAAACACTTTCTTTGTGTATAACAATAACTTTATGTACTAAGGTGGTTTCATATTTTGATATAGATTATTAAAACTAACCGAGGGGCTTCTTACGAGACCCTAAACACCCCCCTAGCTTTTCATTTAGTTTCAGTTTTTCACAAAACATCCCTAGTAATACTTGTAAATCAGCGTAAAATCAAAAGTTTGTTCTAAAAGTTTTTAAATTTCTATACTTACCCCTAGTTTTTATTCATTATTATTGTCCAGCTCGTCGTCCCATTCCTTCAGAGTGGTCGAACCTCCAAATCCGCCTGAAAACAAAAAAGTTATTAAGAAAAACGGTATTAGGAAAGTTGATGTAAGGGCTGTTTGCGTACATTGCGCAAACACTTTAATACTGAAAATCTTGTTACTATTCTCGTTCTTTTTGTTTTATTGGTAGTTTCAGCAAGGTTTTCCTATTTTTCACGTTTTTCAGATTTTTACATAGATCACCCGTACAACTTAAATTGACAAACACTTTCTTTGTGTATAACAATAACTTTATGTACTAAGGTGGTTTCATATTTTGATATAGATTATTAAAACTAACCGAGGGGCTTCTTACGAGACCCTAAACACCCCCCTAGCTTTTCATTTAGTTTCAGTTTTTCACAAAACATCCCTAGTAATACTTGTAAATCAGCGTAAAATCAAAAGTTTGTTCTAAAAGTTTTTAAATTTCTATACTTACCCCTAGTTTTTATTCATTATTATTGTCCAGCTCGTCGTCCCATTCCTTCAGAGTGGTCGAACCTCCAAATCCGCCTGAAAACAAAAAAGTTATTAAGAAAAACGGTATTAGGAAAGTTGATGTAAGGGCTGTTTGCGTACATTGCGCAAACACTTTAATACTGAAAATCTTGTTACTATTCTCGTTCTTTTTGTTTTATTGGTAGTTTCAGCAAGGTTTTCCTATTTTTCACGTTTTTCAGATTTTTACATAGATCACCCGTACAACTTAAATTGACAAACACTTTCTTTGTGTATAACAATAACTTTATGTACTAAGGTGGTTTCATATTTTGATATAGATTATTAAAACTAACCGAGGGGCTTCTTACGAGACCCTAAACACCCCCCTAGCTTTTCATTTAGTTTCAGTTTTTCACAAAACATCCCTAGTAATACTTGTAAATCAGCGTAAAATCAAAAGTTTGTTCTAAAAGTTTTTAAATTTCTATACTTACCCCTAGTTTTTATTCATTATTATTGTCCAGCTCGTCGTCCCATTCCTTCAGAGTGGTCGAACCTCCAAATCCGCCTGAAAACAAAAAAGTTATTAAGAAAAACGGTATTAGGAAAGTTGATGTAAGGGCTGTTTGCGTACATTGCGCAAACACTTTAATACTGAAAATCTTGTTACTATTCTCGTTCTTTTTGTTTTATTGGTAGTTTCAGCAAGGTTTTCCTATTTTTCACGTTTTTCAGATTTTTACATAGATCACCCGTACAACTTAAATTGACAAACACTTTCTTTGTGTATAACAATAACTTTATGTACTAAGGTGGTTTCATATTTTGATATAGATTATTAAAACTAACCGAGGGGCTTCTTACGAGACCCTAAACACCCCCCTAGCTTTTCATTTAGTTTCAGTTTTTCACAAAACATCCCTAGTAATACTTGTAAATCAGCGTAAAATCAAAAGTTTGTTCTAAAAGTTTTTAAATTTCTATACTTACCCCTAGTTTTTATTCATTATTATTGTCCAGCTCGTCGTCCCATTCCTTCAGAGTGGTCGAACCTCCAAATCCGCCTGAAAACAAAAAAGTTATTAAGAAAAACGGTATTAGGAAAGTTGATGTAAGGGCTGTTTGCGTACATTGCGCAAACACTTTAATACTGAAAATCTTGTTACTATTCTCGTTCTTTTTGTTTTATTGGTAGTTTCAGCAAGGTTTTCCTATTTTTCACGTTTTTCAGATTTTTACATAGATCACCCGTACAACTTAAATTGACAAACACTTTCTTTGTGTATAACAATAACTTTATGTACTAAGGTGGTTTCATATTTTGATATAGATTATTAAAACTAACCGAGGGGCTTCTTACGAGACCCTAAACACCCCCCTAGCTTTTCATTTAGTTTCAGTTTTTCACAAAACATCCCTAGTAATACTTGTAAATCAGCGTAAAATCAAAAGTTTGTTCTAAAAGTTTTTAAATTTCTACACTTACCCCTAGTTTTTATTCATTATTATTGTCCCAGCTCGTCGTCCCATTCCTTCAGAGTGGTCGAACCTCCAAATCCGCCTGAAAACAAAAAAGTTATTAAGAAAAACGGTATTAGGAAAGTTGATGTAAGGGCTGTTTGCGTACATTGCGCAAACACTTTAATACTGAAAATCTTGTTACTATTCTCGTTCTTTTTGTTTTATTGGTAGTTTCAGCAAGGTTTTCCTATTTTTCACGTTTTTCAGATTTTTACATAGATCACCCGTACAACTTAAATTGACAAACACTTTCTTTGTGTATAACAATAACTTTATGTACTAAGGTGGTTTCATATTTTGATATAGATTATTAAAACTAACCGAGGGGCTTCTTACGAGACCCTAAACACCCCCCTAGCTTTTCATTTAGTTTCAGTTTTTCACAAAACATCCCTAGTAATACTTGTAAATCAGCGTAAAATCAAAAGTTTGTTCTAAAAGTTTTTAAATTTCTATACTTACCCCTAGTTTTTATTCATTATTATTGTCCAGCTCGTCGTCCCATTCCTTCAGAGTGGTCGAACCTCCAAATCCGCCTGAAAACAAAAAAGTTATTAAGAAAAACGGTATTAGGAAAGTTGATGTAAGGGCTGTTTGCGTACATTGCGCAAACACTTTAATACTGAAAATCTTGTTACTATTCTCGTTCTTTTTGTTTTATTGGTAGTTTCAGCAAGGTTTTCCTATTTTTCACGTTTTTCAGATTTTTACATAGATCACCCGTACAACTTAAATTGACAAACACTTTCTTTGTGTATAACAATAACTTTATGTACTAAGGTGGTTTCATATTTTGATATAGATTATTAAAACTAACCGAGGGGCTTCTTACGAGACCCTAAACACCCCCCTAGCTTTTCATTTAGTTTCAGTTTTTCACAAAACATCCCTAGTAATACTTGTAAATCAGCGTAAAATCAAAAGTTTGTTCTAAAAGTTTTTAAATTTCTATACTTACCCCTAGTTTTTATTCATTATTATTGTCCAGCTCGTCGTCCCATTCCTTCAGAGTGGTCGAACCTCCAAATCCGCCTGAAAACAAAAAAGTTATTAAGAAAAACGGTATTAGGAAAGTTGATGTAAGGGCTGTTTGCGTACATTGCGCAAACACTTTAATACTGAAAATCTTGTTACTATTCTCGTTCTTTTTGTTTTATTGGTAGTTTCAGCAAGGTTTTCCTATTTTTCACGTTTTTCAGATTTTTACATAGATCACCCGTACAACTTAAATTGACAAACACTTTCTTTGTGTATAACAATAACTTTATGTACTAAGGTGGTTTCATATTTTGATATAGATTATTAAAACTAACCGAGGGGCTTCTTACGAGACCCTAAACACCCCCCTAGCTTTTCATTTAGTTTCAGTTTTTCACAAAACATCCCTAGTAATACTTGTAAATCAGCGTAAAATCAAAAGTTTGTTCTAAAAGTTTTTAAATTTCTATACTTACCCCTAGTTTTTATTCATTATTATTGTCCAGCTCGTCGTCCCATTCCTTCAGAGTGGTCGAACCTCCAAATCCGCCTGAAAACAAAAAAGTTATTAAGAAAAACGGTATTAGGAAAGTTGATGTAAGGGCTGTTTGCGTACATTGCGCAAACACTTTAATACTGAAAATCTTGTTACTATTCTCGTTCTTTTTGTTTTATTGGTAGTTTCAGCAAGGTTTTCCTATTTTTCACGTTTTTCAGATTTTTACATAGATCACCCGTACAACTTAAATTGACAAACACTTTCTTTGTGTATAACAATAACTTTATGTACTAAGGTGGTTTCATATTTTGATATAGATTATTAAAACTAACCGAGGGGCTTCTTACGAGACCCTAAACACCCCCCTAGCTTTTCATTTAGTTTCAGTTTTTCACAAAACATCCCTAGTAATACTTGTAAATCAGCGTAAAATCAAAAGTTTGTTCTAAAAGTTTTTAAATTTCTATACTTACCCCTAGTTTTTATTCATTATTATTGTCCAGCTCGTCGTCCCATTCCTTCAGAGTGGTCGAACCTCCAAATCCGCCTGAAAACAAAAAAGTTATTAAGAAAAACGGTATTAGGAAAGTTGATGTAAGGGCTGTTTGCGTACATTGCGCAAACACTTTAATACTGAAAATCTTGTTACTATTCTCGTTCTTTTTGTTTTATTGGTAGTTTCAGCAAGGTTTTCCTATTTTTCACGTTTTTCAGATTTTTACATAGATCACCCGTACAACTTAAATTGACAAACACTTTCTTTGTGTATAACAATAACTTTATGTACTAAGGTGGTTTCATATTTTGATATAGATTATTAAAACTAACCGAGGGGCTTCTTACGAGACCCTAAACACCCCCCTAGCTTTTCATTTAGTTTCAGTTTTTCACAAAACATCCCTAGTAATACTTGTAAATCAGCGTAAAATCAAAAGTTTGTTCTAAAAGTTTTTAAATTTCTATACTTACCCCTAGTTTTTATTCATTATTATTGTCCAGCTCGTCGTCCCATTCCTTCAGAGTGGTCGAACCTCCAAATCCGCCTGAAAACAAAAAAGTTATTAAGAAAAACGGTATTAGGAAAGTTGATGTAAGGGCTGTTTGCGTACATTGCGCAAACACTTTAATACTGAAAATCTTGTTACTATTCTCGTTCTTTTTGTTTTATTGGTAGTTTCAGCAAGGTTTTCCTATTTTTCACGTTTTTCAGATTTTTACATAGATCACCCGTACAACTTAAATTGACAAACACTTTCTTTGTGTATAACAATAACTTTATGTACTAAGGTGGTTTCATATTTTGATATAGATTATTAAAACTAACCGAGGGGCTTCTTACGAGACCCTAAACACCCCCCTAGCTTTTCATTTAGTTTCAGTTTTTCACAAAACATCCCTAGTAATACTTGTAAATCAGCGTAAAATCAAAAGTTTGTTCTAAAAGTTTTTAAATTTCTATACTTACCCCTAGTTTTTATTCATTATTATTGTCCAGCTCGTCGTCCCATTCCTTCAGAGTGGTCGAACCTCCAAATCCGCCTGAAAACAAAAAAGTTATTAAGAAAAACGGTATTAGGAAAGTTGATGTAAGGGCTGTTTGCGTACATTGCGCAAACACTTTAATACTGAAAATCTTGTTACTATTCTCGTTCTTTTTGTTTTATTGGTAGTTTCAGCAAGGTTTTCCTATTTTTCACGTTTTTCAGATTTTTACATAGATCACCCGTACAACTTAAATTGACAAACACTTTCTTTGTGTATAACAATAACTTTATGTACTAAGGTGGTTTCATATTTTGATATAGATTATTAAAACTAACCGAGGGGCTTCTTACGAGACCCTAAACACCCCCCTAGCTTTTCATTTAGTTTCAGTTTTTCACAAAACATCCCTAGTAATACTTGTAAATCAGCGTAAAATCAAAAGTTTGTTCTAAAAGTTTTTAAATTTCTATACTTACCCCTAGTTTTTATTCATTATTATTGTCCAGCTCGTCGTCCCATTCCTTCAGAGTGGTCGAACCTCCAAATCCGCCTGAAAACAAAAAAGTTATTAAGAAAAACGGTATTAGGAAAGTTGATGTAAGGGCTGTTTGCGTACATTGCGCAAACACTTTAATACTGAAAATCTTGTTACTATTCTCGTTCTTTTTGTTTTATTGGTAGTTTCAGCAAGGTTTTCCTATTTTTCACGTTTTTCAGATTTTTACATAGATCACCCGTACAACTTAAATTGACAAACACTTTCTTTGTGTATAACAATAACTTTATGTACTAAGGTGGTTTCATATTTTGATATAGATTATTAAAACTAACCGAGGGGCTTCTTACGAGACCCTAAACACCCCCCTAGCTTTTCATTTAGTTTCAGTTTTTCACAAAACATCCCTAGTAATACTTGTAAATCAGCGTAAAATCAAAAGTTTGTTCTAAAAGTTTTTAAATTTCTATACTTACCCCTAGTTTTTATTCATTATTATTGTCCAGCTCGTCGTCCCATTCCTTCAGAGTGGTCGAACCTCCAAATCCGCCTGAAAACAAAAAAGTTATTAAGAAAAACGGTATTAGGAAAGTTGATGTAAGGGCTGTTTGCGTACATTGCGCAAACACTTTAATACTGAAAATCTTGTTACTATTCTCGTTCTTTTTGTTTTATTGGTAGTTTCAGCAAGGTTTTCCTATTTTTCACGTTTTTCAGATTTTTACATAGATCACCCGTACAACTTAAATTGACAAACACTTTCTTTGTGTATAACAATAACTTTATGTACTAAGGTGGTTTCATATTTTGATATAGATTATTAAAACTAACCGAGGGGCTTCTTACGAGACCCTAAACACCCCCCTAGCTTTTCATTTAGTTTCAGTTTTTCACAAAACATCCCTAGTAATACTTGTAAATCAGCGTAAAATCAAAAGTTTGTTCTAAAAGTTTTTAAATTTCTATACTTACCCCTAGTTTTTATTCATTATTATTGTCCAGCTCGTCGTCCCATTCCTTCAGAGTGGTCGAACCTCCAAATCCGCCTGAAAACAAAAAAGTTATTAAGAAAAACGGTATTAGGAAAGTTGATGTAAGGGCTGTTTGCGTACATTGCGCAAACACTTTAATACTGAAAATCTTGTTACTATTCTCGTTCTTTTTGTTTTATTGGTAGTTTCAGCAAGGTTTTCCTATTTTTCACGTTTTTCAGATTTTTACATAGATCACCCGTACAACTTAAATTGACAAACACTTTCTTTGTGTATAACAATAACTTTATGTACTAAGGTGGTTTCATATTTTGATATAGATTATTAAAACTAACCGAGGGGCTTCTTACGAGACCCTAAACACCCCCCTAGCTTTTCATTTAGTTTCAGTTTTTCACAAAACATCCCTAGTAATACTTGTAAATCAGCGTAAAATCAAAAGTTTGTTCTAAAAGTTTTTAAATTTCTATACTTACCCCTAGTTTTTATTCATTATTATTGTCCAGCTCGTCGTCCCATTCCTTCAGAGTGGTCGAACCTCCAAATCCGCCTGAAAACAAAAAAGTTATTAAGAAAAACGGTATTAGGAAAGTTGATGTAAGGGCTGTTTGCGTACATTGCGCAAACACTTTAATACTGAAAATCTTGTTACTATTCTCGTTCTTTTTGTTTTATTGGTAGTTTCAGCAAGGTTTTCCTATTTTTCACGTTTTTCAGATTTTTACATAGATCACCCGTACAACTTAAATTGACAAACACTTTCTTTGTGTATAACAATAACTTTATGTACTAAGGTGGTTTCATATTTTGATATAGATTATTAAAACTAACCGAGGGGCTTCTTACGAGACCCTAAACACCCCCCTAGCTTTTCATTTAGTTTCAGTTTTTCACAAAACATCCCTAGTAATACTTGTAAATCAGCGTAAAATCAAAAGTTTGTTCTAAAAGTTTTTAAATTTCTATACTTACCCCTAGTTTTTATTCATTATTATTGTCCAGCTCGTCGTCCCATTCCTTCAGAGTGGTCGAACCTCCAAATCCGCCTGAAAACAAAAAAGTTATTAAGAAAAACGGTATTAGGAAAGTTGATGTAAGGGCTGTTTGCGTACATTGCGCAAACACTTTAATACTGAAAATCTTGTTACTATTCTCGTTCTTTTTGTTTTATTGGTAGTTTCAGCAAGGTTTTCCTATTTTTCACGTTTTTCAGATTTTTACATAGATCACCCGTACAACTTAAATTGACAAACACTTTCTTTGTGTATAACAATAACTTTATGTACTAAGGTGGTTTCATATTTTGATATAGATTATTAAAACTAACCGAGGGGCTTCTTACGAGACCCTAAACACCCCCCTAGCTTTTCATTTAGTTTCAGTTTTTCACAAAACATCCCTAGTAATACTTGTAAATCAGCGTAAAATCAAAAGTTTGTTCTAAAAGTTTTTAAATTTCTATACTTACCCCTAGTTTTTATTCATTATTATTGTCCAGCTCGTCGTCCCATTCCTTCAGAGTGGTCGAACCTCCAAATCCGCCTGAAAACAAAAAAGTTATTAAGAAAAACGGTATTAGGAAAGTTGATGTAAGGGCTGTTTGCGTACATTGCGCAAACACTTTAATACTGAAAATCTTGTTACTATTCTCGTTCTTTTTGTTTTATTGGTAGTTTCAGCAAGGTTTTCCTATTTTTCACGTTTTTCAGATTTTTACATAGATCACCCGTACAACTTAAATTGACAAACACTTTCTTTGTGTATAACAATAACTTTATGTACTAAGGTGGTTTCATATTTTGATATAGATTATTAAAACTAACCGAGGGGCTTCTTACGAGACCCTAAACACCCCCCTAGCTTTTCATTTAGTTTCAGTTTTTCACAAAACATCCCTAGTAATACTTGTAAATCAGCGTAAAATCAAAAGTTTGTTCTAAAAGTTTTTAAATTTCTATACTTACCCCTAGTTTTTATTCATTATTATTGTCCAGCTCGTCGTCCCATTCCTTCAGAGTGGTCGAACCTCCAAATCCGCCTGAAAACAAAAAAGTTATTAAGAAAAACGGTATTAGGAAAGTTGATGTAAGGGCTGTTTGCGTACATTGCGCAAACACTTTAATACTGAAAATCTTGTTACTATTCTCGTTCTTTTTGTTTTATTGGTAGTTTCAGCAAGGTTTTCCTATTTTTCACGTTTTTCAGATTTTTACATAGATCACCCGTACAACTTAAATTGACAAACACTTTCTTTGTGTATAACAATAACTTTATGTACTAAGGTGGTTTCATATTTTGATATAGATTATTAAAACTAACCGAGGGGCTTCTTACGAGACCCTAAACACCCCCCTAGCTTTTCATTTAGTTTCAGTTTTTCACAAAACATCCCTAGTAATACTTGTAAATCAGCGTAAAATCAAAAGTTTGTTCTAAAAGTTTTTAAATTTCTATACTTACCCCTAGTTTTTATTCATTATTATTGTCCAGCTCGTCGTCCCATTCCTTCAGAGTGGTCGAACCTCCAAATCCGCCTGAAAACAAAAAAGTTATTAAGAAAAACGGTATTAGGAAAGTTGATGTAAGGGCTGTTTGCGTACATTGCGCAAACACTTTAATACTGAAAATCTTGTTACTATTCTCGTTCTTTTTGTTTTATTGGTAGTTTCAGCAAGGTTTTCCTATTTTTCACGTTTTTCAGATTTTTACATAGATCACCCGTACAACTTAAATTGACAAACACTTTCTTTGTGTATAACAATAACTTTATGTACTAAGGTGGTTTCATATTTTGATATAGATTATTAAAACTAACCGAGGGGCTTCTTACGAGACCCTAAACACCCCCCTAGCTTTTCATTTAGTTTCAGTTTTTCACAAAACATCCCTAGTAATACTTGTAAATCAGCGTAAAATCAAAAGTTTGTTCTAAAAGTTTTTAAATTTCTATACTTACCCCTAGTTTTTATTCATTATTATTGTCCAGCTCGTCGTCCCATTCCTTCAGAGTGGTCGAACCTCCAAATCCGCCTGAAAACAAAAAAGTTATTAAGAAAAACGGTATTAGGAAAGTTGATGTAAGGGCTGTTTGCGTACATTGCGCAAACACTTTAATACTGAAAATCTTGTTACTATTCTCGTTCTTTTTGTTTTATTGGTAGTTTCAGCAAGGTTTTCCTATTTTTCACGTTTTTCAGATTTTTACATAGATCACCCGTACAACTTAAATTGACAAACACTTTCTTTGTGTATAACAATAACTTTATGTACTAAGGTGGTTTCATATTTTGATATAGATTATTAAAACTAACCGAGGGGCTTCTTACGAGACCCTAAACACCCCCCTAGCTTTTCATTTAGTTTCAGTTTTTCACAAAACATCCCTAGTAATACTTGTAAATCAGCGTAAAATCAAAAGTTTGTTCTAAAAGTTTTTAAATTTCTATACTTACCCCTAGTTTTTATTCATTATTATTGTCCAGCTCGTCGTCCCATTAGTTCAGAGTGGTCGAACCTCCAAATCCGCCTGAAAACAAAAAAGTTATTAAGAAAAACGGTATTAGGAAAGTTGATGTAAGGGCTGTTTGCGTACATTGCGCAAACACTTTAATACTGAAAATCTTGTTACTATTCTCGTTCTTTTTGTTTTATTGGTAGTTTCAGCAAGGTTTTCCTATTTTTCACGTTTTTCAGATTTTTACATAGATCACCCGTACAACTTAAATTGACAAACACTTTCTTTGTGTATAACAATAACTTTATGTACTAAGGTGGTTTCATATTTTGATATAGATTATTAAAACTAACCGAGGGGCTTCTTACGAGACCCTAAACACCCCCCTAGCTTTTCATTTAGTTTCAGTTTTTCACAAAACATCCCTAGTAATACTTGTAAATCAGCGTAAAATCAAAAGTTTGTTCTAAAAGTTTTTAAATTTCTATACTTACCCCTAGTTTTTATTCATTATTATTGTCCAGCTCGTCGTCCCATTCCTTCAGAGTGGTCGAACCTCCAAATCCGCCTGAAAACAAAAAAGTTATTAAGAAAAACGGTATTAGGAAAGTTGATGTAAGGGCTGTTTGCGTACATTGCGCAAACACTTTAATACTGAAAATCTTGTTACTATTCTCGTTCTTTTTGTTTTATTGGTAGTTTCAGCAAGGTTTTCCTATTTTTCACGTTTTTCAGATTTTTACATAGATCACCCGTACAACTTAAATTGACAAACACTTTCTTTGTGTATAACAATAACTTTATGTACTAAGGTGGTTTCATATTTTGATATAGATTATTAAAACTAACCGAGGGGCTTCTTACGAGACCCTAAACACCCCCCTAGCTTTTCATTTAGTTTCAGTTTTTCACAAAACATCCCTAGTAATACTTGTAAATCAGCGTAAAATCAAAAGTTTGTTCTAAAAGTTTTTAAATTTCTATACTTACCCCTAGTTTTTATTCATTATTATTGTCCAGCTCGTCGTCCCATTCCTTCAGAGTGGTCGAACCTCCAAATCCGCCTGAAAACAAAAAAGTTATTAAGAAAAACGGTATTAGGAAAGTTGATGTAAGGGCTGTTTGCGTACATTGCGCAAACACTTTAATACTGAAAATCTTGTTACTATTCTCGTTCTTTTTGTTTTATTGGTAGTTTCAGCAAGGTTTTCCTATTTTTCACGTTTTTCAGATTTTTACATAGATCACCCGTACAACTTAAATTGACAAACACTTTCTTTGTGTATAACAATAACTTTATGTACTAAGGTGGTTTCATATTTTGATATAGATTATTAAAACTAACCGAGGGGCTTCTTACGAGACCCTAAACACCCCCCTAGCTTTTCATTTAGTTTCAGTTTTTCACAAAACATCCCTAGTAATACTTGTAAATCAGCGTAAAATCAAAAGTTTGTTCTAAAAGTTTTTAAATTTCTATACTTACCCCTAGTTTTTATTCATTATTATTGTCCAGCTCGTCGTCCCATTCCTTCAGAGTGGTCGAACCTCCAAATCCGCCTGAAAACAAAAAAGTTATTAAGAAAAACGGTATTAGGAAAGTTGATGTAAGGGCTGTTTGCGTACATTGCGCAAA